>LQNS02278159.1:16074834-16097829 GCA_001587735.2 Parhyale hawaiensis
CTCTGTATGCTGCGCTATATTGAGCTCTGTATGCTGCGCTATACTGAGCTCTGTATGCTGCGCTATACTGAGCTCTGTATGCTGCGCTATACTGAGCTCTGTATGCTGCGCTATACTGAGCTCTGTATGCTGCGCTATACTGAGCTCTGTATGCTGCGCTATATTGAGCTCTGTATGCTGCGCTATATTGAGCTCTGTATGCTGCGCTATACTGAGCTCTGTATGCTGCGCTATACTGAGCTCTGTTTGCTGCGCTATATTGAGCTCTGTATGCTGCGCTATATTGAGCTCTGTATGCTGCTTTCTACTGAGCTCTGTATGCTGCGCTATATTGAGCTCTGTATGCTGCTTTCTACTGAGCTCTGTATGCTGCGCTATATTGAGCTCTGTATGCTGCGCTATATTGAGCTCTGTATGCTGCTTTCTACTGAGCTCTGTATGCTGCGCTATATTGAGCTCTGGATGCAGCGCTATACTGAGCTCTATATGCTCCGCTATACTAAGCTCTGTATGCAGCGCTATACTGAGCTCTGTATGCTGCGCTATACGGAGCTCTGTATGCTGCGCTATACTGAGCTCTGTATGCTGTGCTATACTGAGCTCTGTATGCTGCGCTATACTGAGCTCTGTATACTGCGCTACACTGAGCTCTGTATGCTGCGCTATACTGAGCTCTGTATGCAGCGCTATGCTGAGCTCTGTATGCTGCGCTATACTAAGCTCTGTATGCTGCGCTATAGTGAGCTCTGTATGCTGCGCTATGCTGAGCTCTGTATGCTGCATCTAATGAGCTCTGTATGCTACGGTATACTGAGCTCTGTATGCTGCGCTATACTGAGCTCTGTATGCTACGCTATACGGAGCTCTGTATGCTGCGCTATGCTGAGCTCTGTATGCTGCGCTTTGCTGAACTCTATATGATGCCCTACATTGAGTTCTGTATGCTGCGCTATTTTGAGCTCTGTATGCTGCGCTATACTGAGCTCCGTATGCTGCGCTAAACTGAGCTCTAAGTGGTGCCCTATTTTGAGTTCTGTATGCTGCGCTATACTGAGCTCTGTATGCTGCGCTATGCTGAGCTTTGTATGGCGCACTATATTGAGCTCTGTCTGGAGTACTACTCTGAGCTCTGTATGCTGCGCTATACTGAAATCTATATGGTACACAGCACTGAGCTCCGCTGGTTGTGATATACTGAACTCTGGATACTGCACTATTTTGAGCTCTGTATCCTGCGCTATAGCGATATTCTGACGTCTGTGTGCTGCGTTATACTGGGCTTCATGTGCTGCCGCATCCTGAGCTCTGTTTGCTGCGCTCTACTGAGCTCTGTATGCTGCGCCATACTGACGTCTGTGTGCTGCGTTAAATTGGGCTTCGTGTACTGCGTTATACTGAGCTCTGTATGCTGCGCTATACTGCGCTCGATTCGCTGCGTCATACTGACGTCTGTATGTCGCGTTATACTGAGCTTTGTTTTCTGCTTCATACTGAGCTCGGGCATGCTGTTGTGAGCCCAGTGGTGTCAGAGCTCGGCATGCTGCTGAGATCGTAATGCTGTGCTCTGTATGTCATTGTGAACGTAATGCTAAGCTCTGCTCATGTGAACGTAACCCCATGGTCCGTATGATCTTCTGATTGTAATGTTTAATTCTTTGTGCTCGTGTGAACTCATTGCTAAATTTTGCAGGCTCTTGTGAACAGAGTCCCGGGCTGCAGATGCTCTCGTTACTAATAAACTCCATGTGCTCTATGAACTCGGTAGCTGGATATATTCTAACCTTGGCCTTGAGCCCCTTTTGTGGGGTTGAAAAATCTGTAAATGCTGTGCAAATCCAGATATGTACAATTTGCAATTTTGTATTTTGTTTGAGTTTTCATGGCTAGGGCGCCTTGAACATGAAAAAAAAAAACTACCAAATAACCACGGTAGAAGTGCCTGAGAGCTAGGTGAGCAGAACATGCTATGTTTTCCCTTTCATTAGCCTTACACTGTAACCTTACAATTCGGAGCTTGTATCAAAGTTTTTTTAGTTATACATTTTCCTCAGCACACACTGTTCTCTACTGAACTCTGCAGGTTCTTATGAAAGTAACACTGGACTTCCCATGCCCTTCTGAGTAATGCTGACCTCTATGTGCTCTTGCGGACGAAATGCTGACATTTTTGAGTTCTTGAACTTTGTACAAATTCAGCGTAGCAATAAGGAGTGTTTTAGCTCAATGCTGACCTTGGTAACTGCAGCATCTGAGGAGTTAGGGTAGGAGAAACATTCTCCAAATATCATGTTCCGCTGAAATGCATTACTACTAGTCATTGGCTTCACTGATGCTCGCCAGCCTATTGGTATTGGGATCCAATAGCGTTACATAAGCTTCAGTTACCAATTCCCGACGTCTTCTCTTCCGTACTTACAATTCATTCTTGTTTATTCTCACATTCATTGACTTCACGTCTTTTTGAATGCTCCTATTTTTTCCGGTTTCTATTTCGATACATCGTTTCCCCATTTATTGGCATAGTATCATATATGTCACTTTGGTATTTACCTCTTTGAATCGTTCAGTACGCTGTGGCTAGGGAGACTCAGTGTATAATAGCGCCCACGGGTCAGCCAGACAAATTAATGGAATAGGTAGAGCACGCGGGGGTTGGAGGACGCGAGCAGTGACTCTGACGTCATTGGAGCCGAGCGACTCTTCTACCGACACTGACAAGCTTACATGTCATTCATTTCTAATACATGACCATTAATAGGTGTTCTGAATATCTTAACATCTATCACAATTTACAATGTAATTACCGTGTTAGTTTAGATTTATTTAAGAACTATAGAGAATTACATGGTGGCGATAGATATGATACGATATGGTGCGTAGCGATTTCGTACCTTAGTTACCTACTTGCAAGAGCACTTCGGTAACTACTTTATAGTTCACGGCCGCGGTCATGATTTTAACCTAAGTTTTAGGATGTTCACCACTGCTATAATACGTTTGAATATGACGTCATTCATCCACGCGAAACTGACTCCGAATTTCAAGAGCATATAGAATTGCTGCAGTGACAGAAATTTTCGTCATGTGTGCCAAATCTTTTGAGTGGCTGTTATTGCGCTGCATTGGTTCCATTTTGCAGACTAGATGACGAGAGCACGTGGATGCTAATGCGTGTGCGATTTCCCATCTGGGACTGAGGCAATTTAATCTGCCGGATTCATTTTTCGGCAATTTGAATCGAAATCGGTTTACAATTTCCGTCTGAAACTCAATCCAAGGTTGCAAATCCGAACCTCAGAAGTGAGTTAGGGTCTGGACAAATTAAGTCCAATGAGGTTAGCCGATTTCGATGGGATTCTCCCATTCGGTGACTGTTATTGCAGAGCGCTTGTGCTTCGTTCGTGTTGCATTGTTAATTGTTTACACGCAATTAATGATGTCTCTGCCCAGTAACGTTGAGTTGGTAAGAAGAAAAGTCGCAAGCAGTCCATTTTTCTAGCATGTGAACTCCCAATAAAAAAATCAGATGTATTACTTCTCAAAATATTACCAAATGGTCCATGTGTAGCCGTTCATTGTTTACGTAGCGTTCCATTTTGGGTGAGGCATTGCTGACTACGGGCATTAAAGCAATTCAACCGAGTCATTCCTATGCGTCATTTTTCAGGTCTAGCTAACTACTGAAATTTTCATTGCTTAATAATAAACCAATGGCCATTAGCCAATACGGTATAACGATGCATAAAATAAGTAAAAGAAGGCTTGTACGCGAATTTTTTTCCGTACTGGCACTTGCTTTCCACACAGACATTTAGAAAATAAGTTAATATTGCTCATGCTTTCATGGGATATATCTGTTTCGTTAAATATTTTTCTGTTTTTTATAGCATGTATGTATCTTCAACCTGGATCCTGCAGCATCTTCCAGCTCGTTCACAAGCCTCCCAGCTCAGTGATATCTCCATTGACCAGTGTAATTTTCTCGCTCTCTATGAACCCGGATTTTTTTTTTTTTTGTACTGGCGTAAATGCCGCCCTAACTAGATTACAACGTGTCACTCAGAGTTGCAACGATCCCAACTTATCGTACTGTTTCATCCGTGTTGACTATGCCGTGTACTGACGTACGATGTTTGTGGCCGGGAGGCACTAGTCTGAACCCTGGACATTCTCGGTGATGGTAAGTGATGGTGACGTGTACGCGCGGTGCGCGTGTACGTGTCTGGCTGTCTGCAGTGCAGTGACAATTTGACAGTCCACCTTGNAAAACCCCCGCTGGCTTCCTCATTTTTCCCCTATCTAATACTGAAGAAAAAGATTCCAAGATACTCAACTTTTTTTTCGCCTTTTGAAATCTGAATTTTCTCCTATCTTATTAGTTGTATTTTTCCTTTATCTAATACTGAAGAAAAAGATTGCAAGGTACCCCACTTTTTTTTTCGCCGAAAAAAAATTGCAAGGTAACCCACTTTTTTTCTACATTTTGAAATCTGAATTTTCTCCTATCTTATTCCCATAGAGCGTGACAGGAAAGATATAAATATATAAATAAATAAATAAATAAAAACACGACGTGAATTATTATATATTAGATTCATGGACTTCACTTCTGTTTGATTGCTCCTATTTTTCCGGTTTTCATTTCGATACATCGTTTCCCCCATTTATTGGCAAAGTATCATATATGTCACTTTGGTATTTACCTCTTTGAATCGTTCAGTACGCTGTGGCTAGGGAGACTCAGTGTATATTAGCGCCCACGGGTCTGCCAGACAAATTAATAGCATTGGTAGAGCACGCGGGGGTTGCAGGGCGCGAGCAGTGACTCTGACGTCATTGGAGCCAAGCGACTCTTCTACCGACGCTGACAAGCTTACATGTCATTCATTTGTAATACATGACCATTAATAGGTGTTCTGAATATCTTAGCATCTATCACAATTTACAATGTAATTACCGTCTTAGTTTAGACTTATTTAAGACCTAGAGAATTACATGGTGGCGATATATATGATACGATATGACGCGTAGCGATTTCGTACCTTAGTTACCTACTTGCAAGGGTACTTCGGGCAGTACTTTATAGTGCACGGCCGCGGTCATGATTTTAACCTAAGTTTTAGGATGTTCACCACTGCAATGATACGTTTGAATATGACGCGAAACTGACTCCGAATTTCAAGAACACATAGAATTGCTGCAGTGACAGAAAGTTTCGTCACGCGTGACAAATCTTTTGACTGGCCGTAAATGCGCTGCGTTGGTTCCATTTTGCAGACTAGATGACGAGAGCACGTGATCGCTAATGCGTGTACGATTTCCCATCTGCGATTGAGGCAATTCAATCTGCCGGATTCATTTTTCGGCAATCTGAATCGTAATCGGTTTACAATTTCCGTCTGGAACTCAATCCAAGGTTGCAAATCCGAAGCTCAGAAGTGAGTTAGGGTCTGGACAAATTAAGCCCATGCAATGAGGTTAGCTGATCTCGATGGGATTCTCCAATTTGGTGACTCTTATTGCAGAGCACTTGTGCTTCGTTCGTGTTGCATTGTTAATTGTCTACACGCAATAAATGATGTATCTGCCCAGTAACGTTGAGTTGGTAAGAAGAAAAGTCGCAAGCAGTCGATTTTTCTAGCATGTGGCCTCCCAATAAAAAAAATCGGATATATTACTTCTCAAAATATTACCAAATGGTCCGTGTGTGGCCGTTCTTTGACAATGTAGCGTTCCATTTTGGGTGGGTGAGGCGCTGCTACTACGGGCATTAAAGCACTTCAATCGAATCATTCCTATGCGTCATTTTTAGGTGTAGCTAAATACTGAAATTTTCATTGCTTAATAAAAAACAATCTCCATAAGCCAATATAACGATGCATGAAATAAGTAGAAGAAGGCTTGTAAGCGAATTTTTTTCCGTACTGGCACTTGCTGTCCAAAGAGGCATTTAAAAAAATAAGCTATTATTGCTCATGATTTCATAGGATCTATCTGTTTGGTTAAATATTTTTTTGTTTTTTATAGCATGAATATATCTTCAACCTGGATCCTTCAGCATCTTCCAGCTCGTTCACAAGCCTCCCAGCTCAGTGATATCTCCATTGACCAGTGTAATTTTCTCGCTCTCTATGAACCCGGATTTTTTTTTGTAATGGCGCAAATGCCGCCCTAACTAGATTACAACGTGTCACTCAGAGTTGCAACGATCCCAACTTATCGTACTGCTTCATCCGTGTTGACTAGGCCGTGTACTGACGTACGATGTTTGCGGCCAGGGAGCAGAGTACTCGAGAAAATTCGCCTTATTTTTTTTTATGAGGGTGAACTAAGCTGAGCATAGGTAATTGTTTTAAGCAATTTTTTGCTTTGGGCAGATGCCACCATGGAAGGATACATCATACGTCTACTCCGATAAAGATTGGAAGACTTATTGCAGCATATGCTACTTTACATTCTGGGTATATTTCCTATACCACAGTTATCTTATACCTCCCCGGGATAAAAAAAGCTGCCCACTCTTGAGAGAACTTCAAGTTAGGAACTTTCCAGCACACTCTCGTAGATGCAATGATTGTTACTAATGTTAAACTGCTCGATGCTGTGTAAAGGAATTTGATGAGCTACTTCCACTGACGCATTAGCAACTTACTGTTAAATTGCTAATTCTTGCGGTCAGGGTGTCTAGCAAACCTGTGAATTAGCAAATATCTTGCGAAATGAATGAACTGTAGATGCAGTTTCTATCTTAACTTAGTTTCTTTGGGAACCAATAGGGAAACTTGCTTTTTAGCAGTAGCCAATGCATACACTGCTATCTTAATGAAAGCGGTGGAAACATGCAAGTATAAAAGTGTATTTAATAGATAACTGACACGCTGCAATGTTCATTATACCAATGAATCTACCTCTTTCAATCTTCATTCCACCAGAATACTTAATAGAATATTTAGCCGGTTGTCTGCCAAGTATCTGTAATGTCATCTTTAATTCAACTCGGGATTAAAATCGAGAGTCGGCTCATTTTGTCCTTGCTATTTATAATTTTTATAACAACTAGAGCACTCTGAGAGCGCATACTTCCGCCAAGCGAGGCAACGGTAACAAAATATTCAAATTGACTCTGAAACTATAATTTTCTTTGTATAAATTCAAAATCTAATCATTTGTGGCTTTTGATAGTGATAATAGCTTGTGCTAACAAACGTTATGACAAACATGAGTCAAATATACAAACGAACCAACCAATCTGCACCAATATTTGATTATTTATGTCTTTTAACATTAATAACAACCCCTATAAATTTCATAAAGATCTATTGAATATTTTTTGAGTTATTAATTTGTGCTAACAAGCATAAAATTAAAAGCAGGGACGAACGAACGAACAAACGGATCACTACCAAAATTTGGTCATTTACACTTTGTTATGTACCTAACAACTCATGCTAATTTCATAAAAATCCATCTATAACTTTTTTTAGTTATGGCATTGAGAAAAATGAGGCAGACAAATATACAAACAAACGGATGGATATCTTCTTCATCTGTTCCTCCTAACATACCTTACAATCCCTGTGTGTTTCTTCGAAATCGGTTCATAACTTTTGAGCAATCTTTGTGACAGACAGACAAAGAAAGAGACAGACAGACAAACACGACGAAAACATAACCTCTTTGGCGGAGGTAAAAATAGAAAAGACTAGCCAAAGCTCTGTTCTGGATTAAACGTGTTGTCCTTGACGCTAAACGTGCTTGAATGTAAATGCCCATGTATATTTTTATTGTTCGATCTGTTGGTTTACATTCCGTGTCTTGAATTATTTTTAAACCGATGTTACTGATAGTTTTTCTTTTTACTTTCATGATTGCTATCGTAATAAATCATAACACCAACCACTCAAGATATGTTATTTGTTGAACACCAATTTCCCGTACAACATACGTTAGTTATGTAACAGTACTGGTACATAGCAGTGACAATCGATAATAAACTATAAAGAAAACTAGTCAATTTCCAGAACATGTGTTACACATATATATGCTAAAAATAGTTAAATGAACACATATACTGTATATTACTTGTACTACTTGGGTATATTAGAAGAAGTAAATGACCAAAATTTTCTGTTGATCTGTTTGTTCGTTGGCTTTCTTGTCTCTGCTTTATTTATTATTTGTTCGTAAAATAACTCAAAAAGTTATCAGCGGATTTTTATAAAATTTAAATGAATAGTTAGAATCGTTAAAAGACGTAAATGATCAAATTTAGGTAATGATCGTTTGGCCTGTTTGTGTGTCTGATTAATGTTTGTCAGCAATATAACTCGAAATGTTATGAACGTACCTTCATGAAAATATTAGGTGTTATTTCTGTCAAACGGCACGAATGACCAGATTTTGGTGCTAATAAAAAATCATAGTTTTAGAACAAATTCGAAATTTTCGTCAACGTTGCCTAGCTTGGCGGAAGTATACGCTCTCAGAGAGCTCTAGTTTTATAATGCGCCTCATGTGCCAATATCGAAAATGCTCATATATAACAGTGGCAAATAATATGTAGTTTTCTATGGAAATTTCAGTTTCTATTTTATATTGTTGGTGACAACGTGTACTTCTACACACATCTCCATTTGCACTGGTCCTACTGAATCGTCTAGTACGTTGTTCCTTCTTAACTTTCAATGCATTATGCCTTGCCCGTACCAATGATATTATTTTGCACATGTCTAGCTCATAGCTGTATGCCCGGAATGGTTACATGGTTCCATAATACTGTACAACTGTACTGTACAACATAATACTGTAACAACTTTGGTGTTGCAAATCTATCTTAATTGGTTGAGGTCGATTTCTGTTTCCTTCTAATGCTTGAGGCAAGTGTTCAGTATTGCAAGGTGCCGCAAAGCTTGAATTGTATTCAGTGCTCGCTTGAACAATATTGGTAGAAACTACACCACAACTTCACTATATAGTTGCAAGTTCCAGCGGTTGTCAATAGAAATGATGTAACTTGAAGATTTTGTACTATTTGTTGGTTGCATTCTTCCGCGAAATAGCAAAGAAACTATAGTGCTTCATTTGTGGTTTGTTTAGTGTCACTTATTTAAGAAAGAGAACTTAGAAGAACAGTTACTGCACTTGTCTTGTTCGTTTATCAATCAAGTATTCAATTTGTAACGCTGCATTTGCGGTTGTGAAGTGTCAATTACAAGAGCTGACTTTGAAGGAAGTGCACTTAGCGAAATTTCGTTTGCCAAATACCCAATGGGTTACGACGCTTCACTTGCAGTTTGTCAAGTGTCAATTAAGAGTCCTGTTCAGAAGTTTTTTCCTCTCTATACATTTTCTTCTACAGATTACTGGCGTTTCATTTCACGAATCTGTCTAGAATTTTTACAGGCAGAAGTGCAGCGTCAGAGCAAGAGTCGTACATAGCGATAAAGTAACATTTNATTAAGAACAACAGGCTCTTATGAGCTGGGGGATACGCTGTCGTACAGGAATGCTTATTTATGTGCTGAGGATAAAGCTCGGTCGCCGCATAGAAAACTGGAGCTTTCAGGACCGCTGTGCATGGGACATCGTGAACAGCGGCCTCAATTAAGAAACAAAGTTTGGGAGAATTGCACTTCGATTATTCGTTTACCAAGTACTGAAGAACTTACAGCGTCTCAGTTGCGGTTTGTGAAATGTCACTTAAGAGAACTGAGTTTGGGAGAATTGCACTTGGATTAGGCCATACGTCGACTGTTAGCAAGCACTAAAAGTGGGAGGATCATACCTAATGAGGGTGGTGCCTCTGAGATCCCATTACCGTTATGGCCATTAATTTCATGTTAGGATGTGCCATTGTGGTGAGCGGGTCTATTTTTCCAGGGGTAATATAGCGTTGAGATAAAATTACTTTAGGGACACCCCCTCTTCCCCCAGCGACACTGCTATGAGAACCTGTCGTGAGGCCGAGACGGAGCTGTCTGGGTCTCTTTATGTCTTCAAGTCGTTACTTTATCCTCAGTGTATTAGGGAACAAACCAGTCACTGAACTACCGTAGTATGAAGAAGAATGTTAGCATACATATAGGTTCTTCCCTTCAGTAATCCATATATGCTGCAGTTGTTTTTTTTTTTTTAATTAGACTTGACGCTAATAACTTTCTTCAATTATTTTGCTAACGTGCGGCCGCTGCGGTCGTCGAATGGTGAAAACTTCAAGATTCCAAAAGACTAATGATCAGAGATCAAAAGTTTTCTCTTATTTTGTGCTTCTGAAACTACAAAAAAGAAGTGGTGAAGGAAGTTTCCCAGTGCAAAAAATTGTCACGTCACGAGGTCACGAGGCTATGCATGGCGACAGAGAGTCGAAGAAATTTCTTAGTTCTATTATGTGCAATAATGACATGAACCACCATGCATGTAGACATAGCTAGGTAAATTATTGCACAATGACACCTTGCCTCCGTTACGGAATCTTTTCCGAAACTTTTGAACTCTTCTAACTTAGAAAGTTTTTAACTTTTTTTATTACGTCCTACTTCAACGAAACTTGAGAAATATCTCCTGTTATGGCCTAGTTTCCAATCTATTGCAAAGTATAACTAGATACCATTACGGGGCTGTATTGTGCAACGTGTAACACCTTTAAACAGATCAATGAGTCTAATACCTGTACTGCCGTACTACTTACTTAGAAGTTTGTAGTTCAAACATCCACCAAAGGGAGAGAAATATGATTGCAGTACTTTTATACCTCAGTACATACCCCTGCTGGCTAGGACGTTCGTAGAAGACGCACATGCCATGGGAGAGAAGAATGGAGGAGTGGCGCAGGATGTATGTAGGTGGGGAGGGAGGAGGTCGCTGGGGAAGGTCTCCTCTTTCACGCCATTAGTGAAGGTTTTATCTATCACTCGGTGACACTTGCTAAGTACCTCTGCGATACGAACTCTGTCATGATTGATTGTAGGGCATCGACACAACCTGCGTGTGTGTGCTGGTAGGGTACTTCGAGGATACATATATTGTCTTGATGATAGTAGCGCTATGCTATAGCATATTACAATGTTAAGCTATTAAGGAAATTCCAATATTTAAATTATAGTGCTAATAACGATTTCAACGCGGAGTTCACAGTTTCAGTGCTCGTCCTGATGGTATGCTGCTTTGTTATATGATATATTTTAAGGTTATACGTTGGATGCTGAAGCACTGATAACCTTTCTGTGTCTTTTCTCTATGTTGCCAAGAAGATATGAGTATTATTGTTCTTCAATACCGTAGTTTCAGTGCCATGCTTATCCCTTTTTAACACCAAAAACTTTTTTTGCGGCCACTTGCGGCCCCGCCAAAAGAATAAAACCGGCCGAAGGTTTGCTGTCTCCAGCCAGTTTTATTATTGTTTCTATAAATGCTCGCCTCTGTATCTTACCAGTAATGCATGCATTCATGTCTACATTCACAGTGAACCCTACTTTAACAGCAGGTGCTATCTCTCCTGATTTTTTTTTCGGTGGGACTACTATAATAGGACAGGACATAGAAACCCTAAAGCAAAGTAGTAGAGCCGGGAAAAAAGGGTTAATTTAATACCGTAAACGCCACAAACGATGAAATCGTGAGGTGTGGCACCGTCATCTCGCTCAGCCTGGCGGCGTAAATGTGACAAAACCTACTGGTCTCTAGCCTGCCCTGGTTCCTTATTAGTTGCCTGTATAGGAGTGCCGGCAGTACCAATCCAGAAGAAATATTCTACATAAGTTAATAGTGGCCACCCCATTGCTCAAACGGTCGGTGTTACTCGAATAAATTTTGAAACTGAATCAAGAAACAGAAATTCTTTGTTGAACTGACGACTTCTTACACCAATAGATGGCTGCTTGAACCATGAAATCCAGAAATTGAAGCTAGGTTCTTGATACTTGAAAGAGTGAATTTCCATTATTTAGAGGACCTCTTACTCTAATGTTGATGGAAGCAGTAAATGTGGCAACGGAAGATAGGGACTTGTTGTTCGAGTGTTTATCCGTAAGTCGAACGGGCTAGGGTAATTGCTTATATTTTGTTCGAGAGTGTACAGCGCAGCTTTCTTTGCGACTCGCTCATTACTCGAACTCACCAAGTGTACACTTTGTTTTCATTAATTCCACTTCGTTATTTCGAATTTCAAAGTCTTTGTTTTTTTAATGTCAGACCCGATTTTTAAGTAATCACGTCTCAAGAATGATCAGTCTGCATTGAACTCTAATAGCTCGCTTTTTGCAGATAGCTACTTGGATTACCGCCTTGAAACTTGGCGAGTCGAAGATGTCTTATGTGTAAATGTAAATAATTAAAAAAAATTAAGCTCAGCAAATTTTTTCACGTTTCCAGTGTTTCAGGCCGTGGCCGCCGAGCACGTTAAGAAACCAAATTCTGCTAGCTGCTCACCCCTTATATTGTGCATCTTCTAAAACCAAAATAATTTAACTAACGCATATATCACAAGATCACAATTTTTTTAGATGGTGTTAACCCTACTTGAGTCAGACTATACTACCTCGCCACAATGGTTCTTCCTGCAGTAAAAATACACTAAGACTAAGTACATTTTTTAGTGAAATAACACAGGCTGACTGAGTAGGGTTGAATCATGTGTAAGGAGTCAAGTTATTGTCGACGGTACATCATTTCAGCAAATGCAATTGTGCAATAGAGGCGATAATGTTAAGCCTTTCTGATATTACAATTTTCCAAATATTTTGTTTCATTTTCTTTCGGTGTTCATAAATAATAAAGATGAATTTTTTTTTCTGTGCAGGTAAGCAATGGTCTGATTAAATAAGCTGCTGCAGCAAAGGATGGTGAGTATAGGCGATTAATTAATTAAAGAGGTCTCTTATTTTGAAAGGGCAGAAATCGAACTAGCCTAGCATATTAATTAACAATTAATTTTCTTCTCTACTTTGATCGCTTTGCTAGACTGAGCAGCAGGTTGTCAATGCTGCTGCTTACCTAGATTAGCATCCCGCTTTTTAGCTTTTTATGTAGACATTTCAACGGATTTTTGGTACCTATAACTGAAGCGACTATGTTAAATTGGGACTGATCTACGGTCACTCAGCCCCAGTTCCAATCACGCTTTCGACAGGCGCATTTATTATGAGACCGTTGCCGCAGCGTTTTTCGTCGTTTTTTTTCGTTGCTTCAAGTAGCGTGTTCAAAATTCACTGTAACATTTCTTGTGGATCTGCACTACGGCAGGGAAATAATTACTGTCGCACATCTTACTCTAAGTACATTGTTCTTGTGTTGGTTTCTCAATGACTAATTCATCACAGGGAGGTAATGTCTCATACAGTGTATGGCATAAACACTTTACTGGGCAAGTAACCGTATGAAGTTATTTCCAAGCTGATAATGCTATGAAAACGCGTTTTAGCCGACCTGACAAACGGTTTATAGAAATAAAACCGATAGACCCGGAGAAGTTCACGTATTAGTGCACCTCCTGCTCGCCTTGTATTTTGAGCGTCTGACAGTCCCGTCTTCCTGAGACTCGGGGACTTTCGCCTTGGATTTCATGAATAGAAACCTTAACTGTGGACTAGCTACACAAGTACAGCTACCCTCACCGTAATCAAAGCTATATCTTCAATGAAATTTACGGACGTACTACATTTGTCACTTAAGCGCTCATACTATGTAATAACTTCTGAGTTATTAGGAGTCTGCACAAGATCAGGTCCAGAATGTGATTTAGCCGTTGCTTCATCCGCTGCAAAGTTGTCATTGACCTTCTGCTAAAAAACTATTTCGTCACTGTATATAAAATAATTTGGTTTTAGAGCATGTGTTCGTAGCAAGATATGTTGCTATAATGTGGGTAATATACTGGGTAAATTTTATTGGAGATTGGAGCATGGGACATGTCCGCATCTCAGCGAGGTTTGCTTGAGAGTCTGTCGCTTTCCCGGCTGAATCTGTCCTGTCAATGCGGTCTGCTGCTGCAGTCTGCAATAGCTTAGGGTCTATTCGTCTTCCAGCAGAACTGCAATCTGCAGTACAGTTTGCCCATCTGTGCCTTGTACTGCTCCTGGTGGAGTATATTCATCTTCAAAGCAGGACTAGGCCAGAGTCTGTCCACATATGATTTCCGTCTCCACTATAGGCTGTCTATTTTTGCATGGAATCTGCCTATGGGCCATTGCGGTCTGCCCTAGAGTCTGTCCATTTGGCAATGCGGTCTGCACTAGGGTCTGTCCATCTGTGCATGGGGTCTGTCCATCTGTCCATGAGGTTAGACCGTCCGAGCGAGGTTGTTTGATTGGTCCCTGGCTGGAATGAACTGCTAATGTGTACATATTTACTGAACGCCGCACCACACACACACACACCTACATACACACACAATTCACGTTCACACGTGTGCGGTGAAGGCTCACCTTCATGTGCGTGTTTTACTCTGCTTCATTTGTTCCTTACTCAGCCTCATTTTTGATTTCCCGCTTTTTGAGTAGCACTGATCTTCGCATTTTCTCGTGTAACATCAAACTACTCAAAGTCCAAAATAATGAACCATCAATATACGTAGACGTTTTGTGAAGATCACGATGAACGATTTATAGAACCATTGGTCTCAAATGAATTCAGTTTATCATTTGTGAAACGTGAAATGCAATTCTTCATTTCTTTTTCATGTGCGACTTCTCGAGGTGTCTTGGAAACAGCCATGTTTTCTTGGATGCTAAAGAAAGTCATACTACTGTCTTTCTCTGACGAATAGCGTTATTTATATGATCCTGCTGCCAAACTTTGGACTGAGGTTCTTTTTTTGATTTATTTTAACGGTATTAGGTGAAAACGTGGGAATGAAAGAATTAGTTGATAGGCTTTGATGCTGTTAAGTTTAGTGTTGGTATTTTCTTATGTCTCGCTCATTATAAGGTTTTCGTTATCCAAAACTGTCCTGGCATGTTTAAGCTACGGCTTTTGACTCGATGAAAAAAATTGACGCAATTTTTACTTCAACAGCCTTCATCAGATTGTTGCTTAAAAGTTTTATATAATTTCATCTATTTTTTTTTGCTGTAAAATGCTCATCACGCGGCTTACTTTAGATGATATTTATATGTATATATGCAAAAACTGGATCACTATTAAAAATTATATAGAGGTATATAATTTGCATGATGTATATTAATATAGTATAAAGATTCGGTCTTTCCCAGACGCCGAATTTTTTCTTTTTTTTTGTTTATGATGACCTACTTTTATTAGAACCATATATCAGATGGCACGCGGTTGTATCACAAAAACGTAAAGGGAATATATTCATTCGTAAAAATAATCCGTCCTATTTGTTTACCTGAAATGGTCCTTGAAAGTCTCCCCGAGAAGGCATAGATTTATGCCCTTACGCCTTCCTAATCCTAGAATCTGTAATGCATATCGTAGTCGGTGCACAATTTTATTTATTTTTTTTACTTCTGTATCTCTTCAGGGGTTACAATTATATTATGTTAGTGGCTGCATATATGTCACAGTTTAGTCCCACTCGTACCTGTGACATATTGGGTAGTAATAATTTCGTGAAGGCTGTGAGCTTCCATATAAAGAGGTAAGCGCTGTAAGCTAAATCCTCACTGTAGAGATGCGGGGCACTCTGCAGTACTCCGCTTACTGCGTGCTTGTTTTTATTCTCCGTCAGTGCTGGCCTTGCAGTTGCGTCTCGCTATGCATAACGTCCCGAGTTCGATCCCACGAAACATCTGCTGTATTTGTATATTTACATGTGTATATCTAGTTAAAAATAAGTGTATCATACAGCCTTCGGGACCGTCAACACCTGATATGTATAACCCAGACAGGGGCTCATCTGTCCTCCCTTGTGTTTAAATGCAACTAGAGAGCACTTCTAGAGCGCATACCTCCACCAAGCAAGGCAACGGTAACGAAAAATTCAAATTGGCTCTGAAACCATGATCTTCTTTGTATCAACACCATAATCTAATCATTAATGCTTCTAGATAGTATTAACAGTTTCTGTAATTTTCGTAAAGATCCGTTCACAACTTTTTGAGTTATGCTGCTAACAAATATTATGACAAACATATTTCAAACACACAAATGGACCAACCAATCATCACCAAAATTTAATCATTTATGTCTTTTAACATTACTAACAAGTCTTGTGAATTTCATAAAGATCCATCAATAACTTTTTGAGTTATTGTGGTAACAAGCATAAAATCAAACAGCGCGACAAACACACGAACGAATTTACAGATTATCACAAAAATTTGGCAATTTTCTCTTCGTAATATACATAACATTTCGTATAAATTTCATAAAAATCCGACCATAGATTTTTGAATTATGGCACTAAGAAAAATGAACCGATAAACAAACGGATGGACGGATCTTCACCAAAAGTTTATCATCTGTTACTGTTAACATGCCTAACAATCCCTGCAAGTTTCACAAAGATCCCTTCGTAACTTTTTTGAGTAATCTTGGTGACAGACTGACAACCAGACAAACACGACAAAACCATAACCTCCTTGGCGGAGGTAATATATAGTAAGTGTCGAGTCAATGTTAGAGTGGCGGTGGGGTCAGCTGGATGTCTCATGTTTCGTGTTGCTGACTCGACTTGTAGTGTATAAATATATATATATATATATACTCAGTTTCATTTGAAGCTGGTACTCTCACTGTCTTCAGCTGCCTCTATAGTCTCAGTTTCTTTTGACATGTGAAGTTTGAACATGTGATTAATGCCTAAGAATTGGACTAGTGGAACAATTTGCACAGGCAGACTGCTCTGTAGGGGCAACGTCTTACCGGGAATTATTGCTCACATACAATACTCTAACTACATTCTTTACTGAAAGAATTAATCTCATTGGTATTACTGGGAAGAGAGGATGAAATGGAAATATATACATTTTTGTAACTGTGGCAGCGTTCATCTGATTATTATTCATTTATTTTTTTCTCAGTGCACTAGTTGGGCATATTGCACTCTTTAACTTACTGAACTCAATAAAAATAATTCGTGGTACAGTAGATGGAAGACAATCATCGTGTAAGGATAGTTGCCCTGTATGGCTTAGAAACAACCGTCTTAAGATGAATTAGTTTCTGATTCTTCTAATCAACTTACGGGATGAGCAGCGGTGGGTCACACGTACCCGCTGAGAGCCGCCGCTGCAACGCCCACTTCTGGGGTTACTGCGAGTGTCAGAATCTGGGACCCACTTTTATATTGGATGCCGTAGCTTGGGTGAGACTTGTGCTGAACCCAATAGAGTATCGAATGTTATGCTCGTGACTCAGATGGCTAAGCAAGTGTGCGATTCGTCATCTTCCATCAAGGTAATTTAATTCTATTATAGCTTAACTTCTCCAAAATTTTAGTCTCGCTCATTCGATTCATCAGTCTGAATCGAGTTCTTGGCTCTGATCACAAAACGATGACGTTTGAGGCAGCAGAAAACTCAATTCTGCTCCGTAGGACTTTAAAATGTCCTGTTTATTGGAACCAGGAGTCCTGCGCAAGGGGCTTCCAAGTGATTTTATTTCTAGCTCTATGATAACAATGTTTGTCCCTGTGATTTTTACTCCTCGTGCTTCAAACACCCGTTGTTCAATACCGTCAACATTACTGCAAGTTTTTATTCACTAGGAACATTTTTGAAAAGTGCAATAGGTCTATAGTCGGTTTTTTTCCCACGTGCGTTACTTAGGAGTTCACCGCTAATAATTCTATACTCCAATTCTCTCTCACTCTCCCCAAACGTCTATCGGCAGAAACAGGTACTTTCGTCGATAGTTTAACTGTCGCAATATCGATCTTCCAAGTGCTAGAATTACCTAAAGATCTCACTATAGCCACAACGCATGCCTTGTTAAATTTTCCTAGATATGTCCCAGTTACAGCCTTTTTAATCTCGTCAGTATTGTCAAAATAATTTTTATTCACTGTAAATGCTTAAAAAAAAATAAAGCTGAATTTCAGAGCGTATCAGAGAGGCAAGCTACGTCGTTAGAAGCTATACCTTTCTTGCTCAAAGAGGAACCACGAGACTCTGTTATCTCGCATCCAAGTTGCACCTCCTGTCGGCCTCCCGCCCAACTAACTCAGGGCTCGGAGCTTCCTGCCGCTTTTTCCTAAGTTCTTTAATGCACAGGCCAGTCTTCAATATTCATTAGCAACGAGTCGGCCAGAGGTGTCGCTGATGTACTTACGATGTCCAAATACACAAAATTCTTCCATTGCGTCGAGTTCCTTGGATAAATCAGATTGCAGTGTCTCGGTGGGATAATGCATTGAACCGTCATTTTTACAGAGCATATGCGTTTTTTGGGTTGAACTTCTTAAGTGGAGTTCTGTCTTGATCAGAATCTTGGCATTGTGTTCGAGAGCTTAAAGTTTGCTCATGCCAGCGTTGATCCATTTACGACCAACTGCAGTCGCTGTAGAGTTTCTATTTACTCTAAAATATTACATGATGAATGTGTTATTGTACTACAAATGACATATAATTCTTTTGACAACTGAAATATCACTATAAGTACCAGATGTTCTACCCGTACTTTGAGTTGAATGGGTGCAGCGGTACTGAATTATTATTACACAAGATATGAATTCTGAATCGTGAAACACTTCGAATTTTCAAGAACATTATACATAAAATGAGAGCACAGCTGTAGGCAAGAATGCTTTGGCTTAACTGTTAAAGTTATATTTTTTCTTGACTTTAGTAATGGATTTTCAATCGCATATTCAATTATACAACGCTCGATGACTAAACCTACTTCTGATCATAACTCTATTAAGATCGCCCTAGCGAAGTGTTGAAAACTGAACCGTGACAGTGATATGACTTTACAAAACGTCATTGTACGCTCTATGCGTTCCCTTGACGTCATCAAGCATTGGAGAACCCAGGTTTTTACATATGAAGTTAGCCACGGAATATCTGCGGAAAGTATCTGTCAACATGTTAAAATATTTTGTTGGTAACATATCTCCCTTCAATAAAGGACGTTTCGTTACAGTCAGTGCTAGTACTGTAGGCATGCATACTGTCTTTTTCTTAAACTTTATTAGCTAACTATACATAGAGCACTCTGATAGTGCATACCTCCGCCGAGCAAGGCAACCGTAATGAAAACTTCTAATTGTCTCTGAAACCATGATTTTCTTCGTATCAACACCAAAATTCATTCATTTGTTCCTTTTGATAGTATTAACAGTTTCAGTAATTTTCTTGGAGATCCATTCATTACTTTTTGAGTTATACTGCAACAAACATCATGGCAAACATAAGTTTCAAGCACACAAACGAACCTACCAATCGTCACCAAAATTTAATCATTAATGTCTTGTATCATCACTAACAATTTCTAGAAATTTCATGACGATCCATCCTCAACTTTTTGCGTTATTATGTAAACAAGCATAAAATCAAACGCAGCGACAAACAAACTAGTGAACCAACAGGTCATCACAAAAATTCGGTCATTTACTCTTCTTAATATTCCTAACAACATACATGACTTCCATGAAAATCCGTCTTTAACTTTTTGAGTTATGATGCTGAGAAACAGAAGCAGACAAACAAACAAACAGATGAACGAACTTTCACCAAAAGTTAATCATCTGTTACTGTTAACATGTCTAATAATCCTTGTAAATTTCATAAGGATCCGTTCATAACTTATTGAGTTATATTGGTGGCAGACAAAGAGGCATACAAACATACAAATAGACCGTCAGACACGGCAGAAACATATCTTCCTTGGCTTAGGTAAATAGGGAAAATCACAGCCGGGCATGAACAACAGCCGTCAGCCAGTGATAGCGAAGATGCAGCCAGTGATGCTAAAGGAGAACAGTACAATATTTCTCGATGGAGACTTGTGGAACAAATTTGTTGGCTGAGAAAGCATTGATGTCACACTAGTGCGACAACAAAGGTGCAGCGACTGTTATTTTGTAATTATGAAGATGTAAATGGTACTCATCGCTAGTTAGATGTGTGGGTACATGAATGCCTTGTGCTTGTACTCCATCCAAGCATAATGTTGTCTGCATGGTTTCGCACATGAGTGGTCAAGGAGTTCATTATACATGTACCTCATCAATGTTTGAGATTGCCTGCATAGTTGGCCACACTCACGTCTGGGCAAATCAGACCACTAAACTTGTACTCCATCAAAGTTGAAAGTTGCTTAGCAAGATCAAACTTTGATGGGGCACTAGTATATAGTAGTGGACGGACTTACCAACATATGAATGTAATCCACTATACTGACAATCTCAAATTTGATGGAACACAAGTACATATAGTGCGCTGATCGACTCAACTCCCATGTGAGTGTGTCCAACTATATGCAGGCAAGTTGACCATGCTCACACGTGGGTTGAACAGCCCACAATAGTTGTTCCTCTTCAAAGTCTCATATTGCCAACGTCGTTGGCAAGATACACATGTGGAAAAAATGTTGCCACCATACATTTGCCCATCAAAGTTTGATATTGGCCGCATGGCTCGCCTGATACCACCTGGTGGCGGTTTTTGCCTTCATTAATTACACTAATGGCTTCGTTGGTAGTGCAAACTCGTTACTGGACTCTTGGTTTGCTGCAGTGACAAGTTCCTCTTGCAGACACTACAGTAAAAAGATTTTACATTTAGTCAGAAGTGTAGAGTCCCATATCATACTTGGAGGAAAGTCTTTATTTCCAATATTATTGTAGTGATAGGCAGTAGAGATATTTTGAAGATAATTTTTATTATAGCCAATTCTGAATTAGTTACACCGGTACCTTATTTTGACAAAAACTCTTTTATTCCTGCACGATTTCAGTGGCAGGCTTTTGAGATATTCCCGAAAACATGCTTCTAAACTTAACCCATTTTAAATTGCATATACCCCTACCTTATCCTGGCGGCAAGAAGTCGGCAACGAAAAAATGGGATTTTTTCAAGAGCTATTCTGTTCCCCCTATCTAGTAGTGAAGAAAAAAATTCCAAGGACCCAACATTTTTCTTGCGGAGAAGGTATTTTTGATACTGCGGGGACGCTCTTGGGCGCTTGCCTGCATGACCGTGTCTGGACATGTTCACCATAGCTCTTTAGAAAATCCCATTTTTCCATTTTGGCCGCCAGCGTCAGAGACCACTTGGACCTAAGAGTCCAGTACTGTAGCGATCTATGTGCTAGGTCAACTATTATATCTTGCTATAGAGCCTTTAGAATTTTACATGAGCACCCTTAGTATTGTATCAGCAACCACTGTCAGGTACTCAGTGTTATATTTTTCCGCTAATAGCATTAATGCATTTTTATTGAAAAAAAAAACGGTTACTGTTGCGTTGTGGAATATTACTTCAACACCTCAATGACACATTGTCAAGGTCATCGTTTTAGTGAAGCCATTTGTAACTTGAACTAGAGCACACCGCTAGCGCATACCTCCGCCAAGTAAGGCAGCGCTAACGACAAATTTAAATTGGTTCTGAAACTATTATTTCCTTTTATCACCACCAAAATTTTATCATTTATGTCTTTCAACAGTACTAACAATTCCTGGAACTGTCATAAAAATCTATTCATAACTTTTTCAGTTATTTTGATAACAAACATAAAATCAAGCACGAAGACAAACGAATGAAAACGCGCATCATCACAAGAATTTGGTCATTTATTCTTCGTTATATATCTAATAACTCACGCACATTTTATAAATATCCGTCCATAACTTCTTTAGTTATGATACTAGGAAAAAGTGGCAGACAAAGAAACAAATGGTTGAACGGATCTTTACCAAAAGTTAATTATCTGTTACATTTAACATGCTTAACAATGCCTGTAAATTTCGTAAAAAGATATGTCTATAACTTTTTGAGTCATCTTGGCGACAGGCAGACAAACAAACAAACAAACAAACAGAAAAACTCGACAAAAACATAATCTCCATTGGGAGGTACTTACCACAAATCGTTTATTAGCCTGTCGGTAAAGGGTTAAGCAACTAATTGAATTTGATATAAGCCTATGTCGCAAAAGATACTTTGAAGCACCTCGTTTCAGGGCTGGACCATGTCGCATAATAATAATAATAATAATAATATGCTTTATTAGGTACACATAGAGAATGGTACACAGGAGACAGCTTAATACTAAAGTTACATTAAATACTAAGATCAGGTAACACCATCAGTACAAAATATACTGCATTGCATAGTTGTTTAATATTTCCTGTCGGTGAACGGTACTAATTATAGGGTCTAATTCCCAATTCCCGTTTCCTTGTAAATTCAATTCTCAGAGCCGGTAGCAATGTAAAGATATCAGAAGTCTTGCACTCTTTCCCTATGGGTCATAGAGATGGCTGTCTGCTGTGTTTCTCTTATATTTGATCTCTTGAATAAGCATGTTCGTGCGTCCGAATTCGATTGGAAGTACTTTCAAGAGTGTTACCTTATCGCCTAGCTGTACATATTCAGTTCAATTGGGCCGAAATAAGAGTAAGGGCCAATTGTGGCTTATCGGATATTTACAGAGAACACTACCAAAATTTGGTTATTGAGTTACTCCCTTTTTCATCCATCTAAACTATCAGCATTTAATTAAAGACGACGTGCAACGAGAAAACTTCGAGCAAGTACGAGGATGAACGAGCAGGAATACTCTCGAACAAAATGAGGACATACAAGCAACAATATTCGAACAAAGTGAGGACTTACAGATCAACGATATTCAAGCACAGCGAGGACGCACAGGCAGCAATATTCGAGCAAATAGACGATGTTTAAGCAGCAAAAGTGAGTCCAGCTAAAGATGTGCAGGCGGCGTAGCCTCAGTCCGTCTGGTTTTGTGTGTAGCAGGGTGTGCTCCACGCGGTGCTGTCTCCAGCAAATGGAGAAAGAGCGTTTAGCTGTCATACTGATAACACCGAGCTCGGGATGAGCGTTAACATCCGTGCATATGGAGACCGGTGTA
>LQNS02278159.1:16100581-16130834 GCA_001587735.2 Parhyale hawaiensis
GTTCTAATAGAGAGGAGTGCACCCTATCTATTTATCCTACGGGAGCGTTGCGAGTAAACTTTTCCCTTAAACTGGCTGAATGGCTTATCCAATCGGAGAGCGGCATTGCCTACGTGAGGCATTGCCTCACGAAGGAATGAGGCATGAGCTCAAATTTTTGCAGCCATTAACCATCGACAAAATTCCGAGCGGATGGAAGTACCTATGTAAAGGAAACTTGTATCCTGTATACCAGCATATATGATGAAAGTAACAGGGTGAGGAGTGGGATATAAATCTTCAGACACGATTGTCTTGCAAAAATATTGAAGAACTGCCTGTCTGTATCTTCCTTAACCATATGTGCTGACCACTGCCACTTCAGCCAGTTTAAGATCTCCAAACGCTAGCTTCAGTCACGTGACAAAGCCCTGTGTTTACTCGCCCAGGGAAGGCTTGCGCGTACTCCTCCCATTGAAGCTCCTTGGTGAAAACTTATGTTTCGTTGGTTTTGTTGACAATTGCATCAAAATGGGAAGAATAGCTCATGCAACGAAATCATCTGTGGGGAGAAACTACGAATCAAGAAGCATGAGAGTTCCAACGGAAACTTCAGATATCTTCAGTGCTACGATTTGAACTTAGGCAATGCAAGAAGTGCATTCAGACATAAGGTCGCCCTATATAAGGTCGCCCTATACTTTGCCGTAGATTCGATGTATGGAGAAGCTAATACTCGTACAAATCAGACTAAGCCTGCAATGTCTTCATTGTTGGAATTTCAACTGTCCCTGCTTAAGATACGTTTGCCATCTTCTGCAACCCGGCCTATTTTCTGCCTATCACTTTCAATGGAGCTTGAGAGGACAACCTGAGTCTCCAACCTGGGCTAAATTCCGCCTATCTATTTCGTTAAGAGCGTGACACCGAACATATAAATATATTTATATATAAGCACACGACGGTCATTCTTAGTATTAGATTAGATTAGACTGCCTCAGTTTAATTTTCTGCTTAATTTAATCTTAGAATGCAGCTTAAACCTGCATTTTTTTTACTGTTCTACAAAATTTATACAAATTTGTACCATTTTATAGTATGGGTGTAGTCAGCTGCGTGTTCTCCCATTTTTATGAAATTTTCATGAGTTGTTAGGTATATCACAAAGAAAAAATGACCAAATTTTGTAATGATCTGTTTGTTCGTTCGTATGTTTGTTGCTGTGTTTGATTTTGTGTTTGTTAGCGCAATAACTCAAAAAAGTTTTGAGTGAATCTTTATGAAACTTGAAGGAATTGTTAGTAATGTTAAAAGACATGAATAATTAAATTTTGGTGCAAATCGGTTGATTCGTTTCTATGTTTGAGTTGTGTTTGTCATAATGTTTGTTAAGCAATAACTCAAGATTTTTTGAATGGATCTCTATGAAATTTGCAGGAGTAGTTACTAATGTTAAAAGATATAAATAATTAAATTTTGGTGCACATGGGTTAGATCGTTTGTATGGTTGACTTATGTTTGTCATAAAGTTTGTTAGCAGCATAAATCAAACAGTTATGAAAGGATCTTGAAAAAAAAATTGCAGAAGCTGTTAATAATATTAAAAGGCACTAATGATTAGATTTTGGAGTAGATACAAAAGAAATCGTGGTTTCAGAGTCAATTTGCACTTTTCGTTGCTGTTGGATACGGCGGAGGTATGCGTTCTCAGAGTGCTCTAATTGGTGCTGCGAATGCAGTGCATGTTCCATTGATGACTTGCATGATGCTAGCGATTTCGAGGCCGTATGTTATTGCTATAAATATTTTTAAGCAATGTCCTCATTGCCGCGTAGAACACGATTTTAGTTTAATAGAGTCTTTAATTGGATTTGTACGTCTTCAAAACGTCACCGACGATTGTTGAACTCGATAATCCCTTCGCCATTGATGTACAGTATGATGCAACAAATTTGGTCCCAGTGTTGTGTCTGACCTTCCTCAGCGTTTGGGTGTGGGTAGGTTAGATCAGAATAGGTTAGGTTAGTATTTTTGTTCATGAGAATTGGTACCCTACCTAACTTAATGGCACACATTCGGTATTATGTACCTGATAAATAAGTAGGCTACGTTCTATCTTACTATACACTGGCAACAGAAATTCTTTAGCAAGTGCCAAGCAGTGACACTGTGGGTTCATATTTTTTCTTCATTTTGATTTGAATATTAATGTTTTGTTACCGGAATAAAAGTTAATGTTAGTAGTAGCTTGGTACCATTATCGTGAAGAACTCATTAAATTTTTATGTTTTGGTGCTCTAACATCATTCTTTTCTGTGTTTTTGGCCATCATCTCGTAAGCTAGCGAAGGTATCCATCCTTCATGACGTCTTAAGTTACAATTTTTTCCAGCTGCTTTTGACTCAGTACTCATTTTTTTCCGTTGCTTGCAAAAACTTGTAATAAATTTTCACTTACTTCATATTAAAACTGATAAATATACCACTGTCCACACCACTGCGCTGCCAAACGTGCGATAGCAAGAGATAAGTTCGGAATTATTGAAATTAGTTGTAGATGACCTACGGGATTTCTTCGACTCGTAGTTTCGTTGGTTATTGTGTCATTGAGGCATAATGACTTACTGACAATCGATGAATGTATTTGGTGTTTAGTTCATCATCTGGTATATTCATCGCTTGGTATATGTATTCTTGTTGTATTCGCCTCCTGGTACATTTATTGCACGGCAAATTTATAGTTGTAATTTTATTGCCTGGTAATTTCATCGCTTGTTACATACACTCTTGTAGATTCTTTGCAAGATAAATTATCCGCCTTGTAACTATATCGCCGAGTAAATTCCTATCGAGTGAATATTTCATTATTGATAATCGTTTAAGATGGAAAGACCAGTTTAGACTCACTCTTTCTTTCTGTCTTTCCTTATGAGAATTGAGAAGGAAAGGCATTTCTAGGTTGCATTGGTCTAAGCCAGGTCTTAGCGATTTCCCATATTCGTGCCGATAACTTTGCTTCTCTATTTTTGGAATTTTTCCCTCCGCCAAGGAGGGTATGTTTTCATCGGGTTTGTCTGTCTGTCTGCTATACTGTCCCCGTGTTTGTTAGTTTGTCACTAAGCTCAAAAAGTTATGGATGGATTTTGATGAAAATTACAACGGTTGTTAGGTATGTTAGGAGGAACAGATGATTAACTTTTTGTGAAGATCCGTCTATCCGGTTGGTTGTTTGTCTACCTCATTTTTCTCAATGCCATAACTCAAAAAGTTATGGACAGATTTATATGAAATTTACATGAGATGTTACGTATATTACGAAGAGTAAATGCCCAAATTTTTGTGATCATCTGTTTGTTCGCTCGTGTGTTTGTCGCTGTGTTTGATTTTATATTTGTTAGCGCAATAACTCATAAAGTTTTCACTGGATTTTTATGAAATTCGCAGGAGTTATCAGTATTTTTAAAAAACATAATTGATTGAATTTTGGTGCTGATCGGCTGGTTCGTTGGTATGTTTGACTTATGTTTGTTACAATGTTTGTTAGCACCCTAACTCAAAAAGTTATGAATGGATCTTCAAAAAATTGCAGAAACTGTTGTTACTCTCAAAAGGCACAAATAATTAGATTTTGGAGTTGATACAAAGAAAATCTTGGTTTGAGAGCCAATTTGACATTTTCGTTACCGTTGCCTTACTTGGCGGAGGTATGCGCTCTCAGAGTGCTCTATTTTTTATGTATTTTGGTCTTCTTTATAATCTTGCTATTTCATGTCCTGGCGTTCTGTACTTGGATTCCCAGTGTTGCTTAACAATACTCGAGTTCATTTTCCTATCATAAATGTCAAAGTATTCCCTATTCAGTATAAGATTATAAGCTGATGGGTATTTTTCCAGCATGTACAAAGGTATAACATAGATGTAAGGGGTGGGTCTATTCCAAAATTATCCCGTAAAAATGAAATAAAAGAATGCACTGCACCTTTCTTAGCACACCAGTGCCACGAACACGAAGAGTGAATGAGTGTTTATGCACGCACATTCTTTTCAGAAATGTTTTTTTTTATTGTACGCAAGTATAGATAATTCATGTTCTTCTTTTCATCTTAAGAACTGCCAGGAAATGTCTGACCTAAAATTACTAAATGATGATTAATTTATAACTGTTTTTATCATCACATATACGTATCTGGAATGTACAATAGGTGAAATTCCTAACGTGACGTGTTTCTGCTATAACATAAACATTTATAAAAAAAATGACGCTTGTATTCAGTTCACTTGGATCGGTAAATTTAACTATTTCTAAATTATATGCTGTGCTTTGAGCTTGAAAATTTGCAATTTCAGTTTCCGTAAACTGTCTTCGAAACTTAAATTGTTCAAGGGAAATATACACAGTTTAGTAAGCGATTCATTAATTCTTTATTTAAGACCTAATGTATGCAAAATTAAAGATTGAGTTGGCAATGGGGAATATATAAGCAGTATGTTTCCTGGCGAAGTATTTACATGAACTCATTAGGTATTCAATTCATAAGACAGTGAATTCACCAGCGTTACAAGGCAATGAATTTACCATGCGATGAATTTGTCAGATCGCAACGACAGTCTGTAGAGCTGATATAGCACGTTAGTGATTTTCTTTTGACTGTATACGTACAACGTAGTCTTCATAGATGAGGCACAATCTATTTTCTCTTTTTCTTTTAATCATCAATATGCATACAATTTAATTACACCGCAATTTCTTTCCACTTCGTCTATTTGTTTATTAACATTGCAATGCTCTCTGAGCTCCTTTCATTTCATTTAAAAAGTTTCTCACACTATTCCATTATAAAACGTATTGTAAAAATGATGCCTATCAGGCAGGCGGCTTTGTCGATGGTAAAAAAAATTGATAGTGCGGTAAATCAATACAAGTATTATCGAAAGTAATGACTTTTGGATGTCTCTATGGTGTTCGTGTATAAGATTCCGATCCAACGTTAATCTTTCATTAAGGACGACGAAAGGTGATGATTAGTTATACCTTTTATTTCAGATAATAACTGGCATTTGTTACAATATATCTCCGCCAAGTAAGTTATGTTTTTGTCAGAGTTTGTCTGTCTGGCTGCTTGTCCACTTATCTTTATGTTTGTCAGTCACCAATGTAACTCAAAAAGTTATACGCGGATCTCGCGGATCTCGAAGAGATTTTGCGAGAATTATTAAATATGTTTAGAGGAATAGATGATTAAATTTTGCTGAAGATCCGTTATGGCAACGTAATTTTAAAAGTTATCAACAGATCTTCATGAAATTTGCAGGCAATGTTAGGGAGTGTCAAGAGGGACTATAATAACAAAATTTTTGTGATAATATGTCGATTTGTTTGCTTTGTTTTTTTTTTTTGAAGGGATATTCATGAAATGTTAAGAATGTGAAGAAGTACGATCGAATGACCAAATTTTGGATCAAAAGAAAAACAAATCTTGGATTCAGGATCAATTTAAACTTCTTGTTACATTATATCGATGTGCGGATGTATGCGCTCTCAGAGTGTTTCTCTCTTCTGAATTTTAACTTTACGCACAATTTTCACTATCTAGAGCTGTTCTGTCAGGCAGAGCGCCTACAAATTGTCCTTACAGTTTAATTGAATATTAACTTTATACGGACCAGCCTGAATATCTCGCACTGTTCTGTAGGGCAAAGAGCATACGAATTCTCATTGCTCTTGAATTGAATATATTGAATATTACCTTTACGCCCTAGCCCAAATATCTCTCACTTTTCTGTCAGGCAAAGAGCATACGAATTGTCCTTGCACTTGAATTGAATATCACCCATAGCTCGAGCAACTCGAACCATTCGAAGGAGCCTGACGAAAAGCTCGCCGATGATACGAGACTGAAGACGAGATATTTTATGGCCCTCATTCTAAGAAGTTAACACTTTCGGTGCTGCAATGAAGGCTTCTTATTCAACTGCGGCTTTTGTTTTCTCCGCATATATGAGCTTCATTAAAAACAACTGTTGGAAAAACGCTTTGCGTAATTGTTTTATGGTGCGCAATAGTGAGAGTTGCTGGGGAGACGCTCGTACTGGGGGCTTGGATGCCAGGCCTGTTTACGAGGGATCATAGTGGCAGTGTGAGGAGGAGGGAAGTGCTCTATAATGTATTTAGTTTATTTAGCCTGTACTGGTCCTGCGGTTGAAGAAGTAGAGAAGTGCAGAGGAAGATCATAGAACAGTAGGGAAGTACTCAACAAATATATATATATATATATAATGCTCATATATATCTATAGTGCTAAGCTTACTGATCTTTTTCCTTCCGTAAAATTGGAAAAGCAAGCGTTTGGACTTTCTCGTGTGCTATTAGTATACCAGAAGCAGTAAGCGCTTGCATTATGCAGAACTTTCTCTAACTATAGTAGCCCTGTGTCTTTCTTGCTACAGACACTGTTGAGGAGAATCTTTTTCTAATCTACATTTTACAGGCCTAACTTATTGCTATACCAGGTACTACCAAAGAGTGCACGTGAAAACCATAGCGTACTTGCCCTTACTCTTATATAGTCGTAACTACAGAAGAGTCCGTTGTCATAGCTAAAGCAGAAAGTGCTAATTCTCTCTCTTTTGTAGTAATTTCTGCGCTGCAATTCTGTACTACAAAACATGCAGATTAGAACTTAACGCCTAATAATTATATAATCTACCGTAAATGTATCGTGTTCACTGTTAATATGTACTTATTACCTCCGCCAAGGATGTAATGTTTTCGTCAAGTATGTCTGTTTGCCTTTTTGTCTGTCACCAAGATAACTCAAATAAATTATGGACGGACCAATACGAAATTTAGAGAAATTGTTAGGCATGTTAGGAGAAACGGATCATCAACTTCTGGTGACAATCCCTTCAACCGTTGACTTGCTTATTTGTCTACCTCTTTTTTTCTAGGTAACATCTATCTCTCTATCTATCTACTGTACATTACACTAAAAGTCTGTGAACCTTGCTTGTTTGTTTACTTGCGTCACGTTTATTTGTGTTTTGTTTGATACAGCATCTTCGCTTTCAGACGGGAAGAAATTCGAGGGACTAGGGCCTCTTTCCATGGATTAGCTCTTTAATTCGACTGTATCTGTGATACGCACGTGGATACGAACGGAAAATGCAACTGGAATACGTAACATATAAATTGAATTTGCTTACAGACTGTGTGTTGCACAATCGTTAGAGAAGCAAAGAAGCTGTTCATGGCGACCAGTACGGGCAGGAATGGACGGCCGAATAGCGCGTGGTTCATGACCAGCTGAATAACACGTGTTTTTTCCGGAAGCAAAGGCGATCTTGATGACGACCCAACGGGTCACGGGTCGTCTAGTAACTCATAGAGTCATAGATTGATTTTCATGAAATTTGCACAAGTTGTTAGAAATGTTACGAAGAGTAAACAACCAAGTTTTTGCGATGATTTGTTTTTTTTTTCTGTTTGAGGCCACATAACACAAAAGGCTATGAGTGGATCTTTGAAATGTGTAAAATTTGATGGAAATGTTAAAAGACACAAATGACCAAATCTTGATGATGATCGGTTCGTCCATTTCTGTGTTTGACTGATGTTTGTCAAAATATTTGTCAGAATTTAAATCAAAACGTTACGGACGGATCTTCACGAATATTACATAAGCTGTTATTATTGTGAAGAGGCACAAATGATCGAATTTCGGTGATGATAAAAAAGAAATCCCAGTTTCAAGACTAATATCAATTTTTCGTTAACATTGCCTTGCTTGGCGGAGGTAGTTGTCGTAGTAGTAGAAGTAGAAATTTTACTAGCGCTTCAGTGGCACACTGCCCGTATCGCGCCGTTGGCGGAGGTATGCGCTGTTAGAGTTCTTTAGCTCTAAATGCTACTAATCGCTGCAAATCGGCCATGCATGTTTTTTTTATTCATTGAGAGACATTTTGCAGTAGTTCTATACTGTATATTACAAAGCGTTCTTATCAATAATGAAGTGGGAGTGCTACTGTGCCTACGTATGTATGTAGATTTTGAAAATAGTTGATTTTGTATTTGCCAAACTGCTTCGATGAGAAGTTAGTACGACGTTATGAAAGACAAAGATAGCAAATTTGGCCTGCAAGAAATCATGATCGTAAGCTGTGTATGTCAAAAATATACAAAGAAAATGAAGATATTTGCCAACGCCAATAGGAACCAAATCTTGCAAGTAAACTCTATTAACTGAAACCAATGGAAGTTCCACAGAGCAGAAACATCATTTTTGTTTTATACCTACCTGGACTTGTAATTTAACTGCGAAGTGTGGAAACATATTCTAAGTCAGATTGTAACGCTTTCTTCTATGAGCGATAGCAAGTTAAAAGGGACTTGTGTTCTTCCCTCCCGAAACCATATCAACGATTCCCTATGTTCTCCTACATACACCGTTGTACAGTAATACTGAAAAATGTAACGTGCAGCATACGGAAGGGTTTAAAGATGGACGAATGGAACTCCAGGCGCAATAGGTAAATTTGTTAGTGCAGAAAAATAGTGAAAATCTCTAGTTCTGTAGAGGATAACTAAAACTAGGGCTAAAGGTGTTCACTTTGATGTCGACTGAACATTTTTTTTAACAACGGAAAAAGCATAGCTATTAACACAGCGCCTCTCATGTAAAGTCAGGAAATCTTGCAGTTTGAAAAGTTCCTGGAGCTGGAGCACCTATGATTGGGGGCCGAAGGTAAGCTTTCTTGGCATGACTTGAGTGTAACCTCAGGCAGGTGCGGTGCGACCCACTGAAACGAGTTTCAAGCACTGGCCCTTACTCGGTGACCCTGGAGACTCAGAAACAATCGTACTCCGTAAACTGGAATTTTCAGTAGGCCCAACGTAATTGAGTTGCTCCTAATACTCACGACACGGTTCAAAGTGGTAAAACCAAAATTTGGCGTCCATGGAACGCGCCCCTAATAATGAAAGACTAACTTGGGGAAGGCTTGAAGTATGGTTGGAACCACAAACAGAATAACGTTATAGATTATGCAATACAGACGATTGTGATTACTCTTTGGGTCTAGTTGCTACCGGGCTGCCTGCATGCTGAATTCGTCTGAATCTTGGCATAATATACATCATAATGATTTAACAGCATAATGCATATTAATTATAGGTTTTGTTTAAGCATATTTCACGTTCTAACTAAAAAGCTTCAGAAGTTAGAACAAGTTTCTATCTTAAAGTCGATGTTACTACAATTGTTGTCTAATATAAATTACATTATTTATTTGTAGGATTTTGTCACGAATGAGTAAAAGTAAACAATTGCTGGTTATCTAATGAGCTAAAAATTGATATACTCGTTAACTTCATTAAGACTAGTCATTTTCTTGTAAGTTCAAAATTTATTTCAATAAATGACAAAGATGGATAAGTACTTCCAGTTACTCCTAAATTTGTATTGCATTAATTTTCTTATTAAAAGTTTTTTCCATGGGAAAGATACGAGTTTTCGAGCCTCTAGTAAGAAAAATATTCTTGATGCATGGACCATGGTGGCTTTGTAAAAAAAAACTGTAATATATATTTGGAAGGGAGTGGAAAGAACCCGAAATTATGCTATTTTTTGCTGCTGATCCACTCACGCATGAGTGTTAGGAGGTCTTCTTTAGCCTCTACGTGGAAAATTCGTTCTTTTTCGCGTGCACTCGAACTATGGTATTACTTGAAAGTAACGACCTACTCGTGATACGCGGCGGCCGCACAGGGTCTCTTGCGTGCCGCAGGAAGTCACCAATCCTAAACTTCTCCAATCTTCCGTAGTGATAAAATGCTGCAACGCCTTCAGTATGGGAGCTTCGCATTATCTCAGTCCTTTTAACTACAAACCCTGACCACTACTTGTCCGCACATTTTTGTGATTGGTTCTCACGCAAAAGCCTGGCCCGCGCGCTGCCGCTCCATCTTTGGCGGAATTTCCTGAAGCTACTGCAGGATTCTGCCCGTCCTATCAATCCGACGTTTAGGTACCAAGAATAAACCATGTTTTACCCATAAAACACAGCAAACCTCAGCACCAAACCTCCTTTCTTTACTGCGGAAGATCGTAACTAATTCGGTACACTAATCCAATTAACGTTAAAGATGATAAATAGAGAAAAACATCTCTTGACAAAGCTGATGTAAGAAGGTGTTTTAGGAATCTTACGGCTGAGGTTTGATGGCAAGCTGTCCGTAGCTGTCTGTTACTGTGAAGCACACCACCTCAATAATCGTCCTATGGCAGGCGATCATATATTTGCTAAAGCTCAGACCTACCTAGGCATTAGGGGCAATAAACCCCTTGATCTGTGCTGCCTTTGGATCGTCGTTCGGCCTCCTATCAGTAGAGAACTTCCCGAGAATATCGGCAGAAACAACTACACCGAGCGCTCTCAACTTCTTGAACAGTCTTCAATAGTTGGCTTCCTTTGCCGTACATTCAATTGATGCCGTGTAAAAGTAAGTTTGATTTGCGAGTTGGAAGGAATACGCCGTTAGTTAATTAACTCAAGACGAGCTGTTAGGATAGTTGGGGGTGTGATGTCATCATTAGGCAACTGCTTAGGCAAGGACACTGGCATACATAATGGAACATTTTCTTCATGTTTGCGAGGCGCAATTTTGATGGAAACTGCAGTTATTTGGCGCTGTAAGAAGCCGTGCGTTGGATGCTATAGCAAGACAGACTCAGGCATGGGAGGAGGGCTTTGGGCGTTAATCAACGTAACTATAGAGAGCGTAGATATATTGAATGCTTTTTTGCCCGCAACAAATACATGCATGCATGGGGTAATAAGCCCATAGGAGCATTATTTAAAACCTGTGTAATGAACGTAATGGAATGGGGGATATAATAAAAGAAGAAGTGATCGGGTGATTTTATTTCGGTTAGGTGACTTTATTTTTGTGAATGCGTCTATAGTAACAGAGGAAAATAGAGAGCGTTGGTAATACGATTTTTATTAATTAACTTGAAGTTCTTGTTCAAATAACAGCTCAATAAACTAAAGATAAACAAAAGAATTATGTTACACTACATGCAGTATTGATTATAATTCGTGCGGTAGATGACCGAAAAATTCTACATAGAATTATAAATTTTTAAAAAGTTATTTTATTGTAAGTTTTTAGCTGAGCTGTTTATATTTTCTTTCATAATGACTAAAAGAAAATGAATTTCGGGTTTATATATATCTACAGGCAATGCGTATCAATGTGTCTTTTTTTTTTAGCGATAATATTGAAACAGTCTGAGTACAAATAGCACGTAGTAAGGCATTTCACAGTCGTGCATACAATTTTTTTAGATAATTCGTATTGTCATATTTAGATGCTTAAGTTTTATATTACGTATGTACATATATAGATATTTAGCAATTTAAATATTTAAATATTAAGATATTTAGATTTTTCTTGTATTTACATACGGTAGGTAAATATTAGGGCAGTTGTGTATTTAAATATATAAATACGTAATATTTAGATATCCAAATATTCTATAAGATATTACCTTTCAGGAGTCAGTGTAGGTAGCATGCTGTAGAAGCCTTTCTCAGGTACGCTGGAGGTCACAGGCAAAGTTTCATATCAAGGAACTAAGAAAAAAAAGCTGCTTATTTTTATCGAAGCGCTTCCTCTTGCAGGCTGCAATTATTCAATATTAAGGCTGGTCTGGCAGAGGGGTCTGGGCTGGTGCAGAAACTGGTGAATATTTCCAAGATATAATTTGTTCCCTGCTCCAAAAGTGTTCTGCTCTATCATAACAATTTCTCAATTTAAGAGGAACGCTCTCTCTGCCGCAGCATGTTCAGGAATAGATGTATTAGAGTCAACGCCGGTTGGTCAATAAATTAAAGCGTTTTTTTTTCATAGGCAGCATAATATTCTTTGTGTAAAATTATGGGATGGAGCTTTTTTGTACATAAATCTGTGTGTGTGTGTGTGCGTGTGTGTGTGTAGTGCACCTCTTGTGCGGATGTCCGTGTGTGTGTGTTGTGCATGTGCACCTATACACTCTTAAATATATTGGTAAATCAGTATTTTATCCTTAAAGTACCCCAAGCCACTTCCTTAACGTAATTCCGACTTATCACTGTAAAGCAACTCTTCACTACAAAGTTAACCCTCCGACAAGTGAGTCTTGTGGTGTAAAAACTTTTCTGTTCTGAAAGAGAATTTAGAGAATACTCCCCATTGGTCTTCGTAATTCTTTCCAGAACTTTTGCAAAACAGAAATTTCATAAATTCTTAAACTGGGTAATGAAACTTCTATCAGGGTTCTTGAGAAATAATCATATTTAGTCAAGGTATGTTGAATGAGAGCATTTAGGGAAGTTACACTACGCAACACTGGTCACCCTGGATGCTTGCGATTACTTTGAAGATAGATGTTTCAGTTATGTTTTGGAAAATTGTGGAACTATCCCTATCCTGCGATTAAAACAACAACTCGAGATCATAATAGATAATAAATTCAGGGCGTTATTTTGTAAGTATTAACTGCTGCCATTTTTATGTTTTTTCTGCATAGATAAAAATGGGCACGAAAAAGCTTTAATTGAACTTATATGGTGAGAGCAGAAAAGACTCTCTCCCGGTTAGTTGATATCGCTCTTTTAGAAGGTAAACCTAATCCGATTCCTGTTTAAATTTACGTTCTTAGAGCTGAATATAGAAATTTCATTATCTTTACTAATAAAATACGGTGTCTGTTGTCTGTAAGTTTCAATTGCTAATGTATTCTGCATGGGTGCAAGAACTTGGAAAAAATTGGAAAGTTTGGCGACGTAAGTAACCTTTATGTTTGTTGAGTGAGAGCTCAAGATATTCTCTTAGTCCTTCATGCATCTTTGTATTGCACAAGCACGGCTTGGCACAAATGTCTTCCGAAGTGTTACGGCGGAAGTGCTCCGGCGCACCACTGTCTATTGATATTCTTTTCCCCTATTCTAAACGTATACACTGGTATCGAGAATATTATCGTCTTATTTTTTGACAGGTTATCTTAGTCTTTATTAGGCTTTCCGAGCATCTCCCCTTTAGTGCCCATTTTAGTTCCTTCCATTTTCGGTTTTTACTGCCCGTCTTTGGTCTGTATGAACTATATCTCGTGTCACTCTCTCCATGACTGGAGTTTCTCCGCGTGAAGGTTTCCCGTTTTTCGTGGCATACCACGTCTCCCTTGCTTATCTATTCACTCTTAAAACACTTCGCAGGGATTAGGGAGGCATACACACGTACAGAGGTGGGTATAGGTAATTTTTTCCGTTGAAACGGTATCGGTCAAGCAGTAACGGACTTCCAAAGTTCCAGTATCGGTAAAGCGGTAATTTAAAAAAAAAAATTCCAGCGGTATCGGAAAAGCGGTATCGATAATCCACTAATAAAGTCTTAATAAACGGAACTGCTATTTTGAAACGGTAAAACTTAAAATTAGCGCAAAAATAACCAAATTAACTTGACTTACCTTAAAAATTTCCTAATTACCTCGTATAAGTTTTAAAAATCTTCTGATATGCCTGAATAAAAGAAGAGAACTTTTCATTTCAGTGTAAAATCTTGTATTTTCAACTAAAATAAAAACAGTATTTTTATTCATTTTACACAAACAGTCCACCACGTAATAGACATAGTAAATTCTTAAAATAAATTTGCTCAGTGCAAATTTCAGACGATTCAGTTAAATCACGATCAGATGTAGCTGCAGTTTACTAGTTTAGTTGAAGTGCTTGTCCATGTTACACATAAGAAAATTATGGTCAGCCGATGTGGATTAAGATTAACTAGCGGGACCCTTGCAAATTGCAAGGTATACTGTTTTCACTTACGTTAGTTTGACCTGAGGCCGAACTTCTAACTTAACTCACCCGTCTAAACGACAGCAATGTCTGCTGCTTAACTCTGTCTACCGTCGTTACGCAGTCCGTCTACCTTACTCCTCATCTAACCTCTCATAGTAGTCTGATGTCACCTGTGAATCTCGCATTTGATCTTCCAGCAAAGAGTTCGCACCACTTGTATCTTGATGAAGACATGTAGGTATTTCTTGCCTAGTTAATTCTCCTGTGTATTTGCGAGCCTATTCTAAGCGCTGTTTCCCACAGCTTACAGATAATTTAGCCCTTCATAATCTTACAAGTTTCAATTTTTTGCCGGTAAATCCATTTTCTACAATTTTTTCTTGCACTATTACCGGACACGTGGACATTGATCAATAGCCCATAATTTCTCTGCTTTGTTTAATGCAATAGTTTTACAACACAGTCCAGCAGACTCGGCCAGATTCTTCAGTCACAATATCGTAACCCTCTTTTCTCAGCAGGCCATTGTATTTGTATAGACAACGCATATTCATGTTAAGCAAATAATTTTAGAGTTGAGATGCCTAAAAGTATCTGCTCTGAGTTCTCAAAGCGATATCTGCCCTATTAATGCCATTCGCCATCCGCCAACTGCTTGATCCGTCAGAGAAAGATAGCAAGCTAGAAGAAATAATTATGTCTACTGCCCCTTGAAAAATCATCGCTTCATGTGCAAATATTTTTATTGTTTCAATTTCAAGAAGTGCATTCAGATAGAGGGATGAGAATCCCACTTTCGCCATCTTCTGCAGCCTTTTCTTCGATCTTTCTGATAACACAACTCAGTACAAAATCAGCAGCCTGGCCTATTTCGCCTATTTCATTATGAAGCGAACATGGAATAAATGAAACGTTTTATTATATTAGGACTAGAGTACCCGCGCTGTCATAAATGACAGCGAAAATTTTTTGAAGACCCGTCTTCATTTAACTCTAGAAGGTTGAGCAGCCAAAAATGACGGCAATAATTTTGTGATTAAGCTTTTTATTGTTCTGGTTCCCAGTATAGATTTTGCTGCAAACTAGGTCTCATACCTGCAGGCGTGATTTTCTCATAAATGAAAAGCAAGGTGATAGCCATGAAGCGAATATCAGCTTGGTGTTGGCCAAATGTTGAGCAGCATCAAGAAACTATAGTACAGTCAAAAAAATTCACTGGAAATACTCAGGGCTTTCCGTAACTGGATACCAGCCGAAAGTTAATCTTTTAGGGGGTAAATTTGCCTGTAATGTATTTGATTCAATATAAAACGGCGTCTGCTCAGCGTGAAGTTTCAACTGGTACGAAGAGATTCAGCTAAATAAAGCATAAGTGAAATGCACGAAAGGAAACGAAAACTCCAGGCAAGACTGAGCCTCTCTAACTGCTACGAAGATATTCAGCTAAAATATACGCGATATAATATATAGCTTATCCCCGAAAAGATCAAAGATACCACCTATCATCTACCACGTTCAGCAGAAGAAGAATCATCGTTATTTTTCAAAGCAAAGGGAGATTCAGAAAATGCAGTATTTTTACTTTTCACTGCATATTACAGAAGCTATATTTGTCACCGTAACTCCAGAGGCTAGAATTTTCTGGTATCTCAACTTCTTTTTCAGTAGATGAATTTTTTCCCACCTAAATCCCTTTACATTGGACTAAAAAGCAAGCGGATGCAGAGCAAGCGACCAATAACTGTATATTATTATATAGTGAATACTTCCGTTCGTTACTACTTACTGATATGCATCAGGAGAATACGCAACAGAGGCCAACTTAAGTTACATTGAGAGATGAGTGCTCTCTATGTCAATTCATCTACAGTAGCACAATCGCCCCCACCTTAGAAGAAGAGCAGAAAAACTTATACTTTAGCAAGCAGCAAAGCATCGCAGAATTAAATTAATTCTCCGTCAAAAGATATGGCTTTAGTACATCTGCTTCTTTTTCTCATGAAGAAAAAATTCTCACTCGGAGGAAGACAGAAAGCTGAAAAAATTAGTTGTGTCTGCTGCCTCGTGATAAATCATCGCTTCGTCTGTGCTTCAGCAATCGGCTATTAGACTTATACGTAGCTGCATCGTGAACTGAGAGCAAACTTATGTTCCGATGTATGGAAAAGTGATAATATAAAAATTAGATTCATGGCCGCGATAAAAGAAGCTGCAGATATCTTCTTTGCTTCGTTAAAGGGATGAAGATCTCACTTTTGTCTTCTTTTGCAACCTGTTCGTCGATCTCCATCGAAAAGCAACTTGATTACGAAATCTGCAACCTGGCCTATGTTCGCCTATCTATTTTATTCCGATGCAGCCGCGACATAAATATATAAATACAGTAAGATGTTTATCATATTAGGATAATAGATAATATTTATTGTGAGCCGCTTTAATAAGTAATCTTACTGCGTATTTTTTTTTATGACGATCGTACCAAATTCTCCATGAAAACGTACCAGAAAATGGCTGAAGCATACCAAATTTACATTTTACCGTTACCGCTTTGAGAATTTTTGAAGTTCCGGTATCGGTAGAGCGGTAATTTTCAGCCGATTACGGTGACGGAAAAGCGGTAACGATTTCTGGTGAAGCGGTATTACCTCTTCACCGCTTTATTAGTCCAGTGACCCACCTCTGCACACGTAGATAAATATATGCAGTTTTATGTATGTTTACGACGGTTGGTTGAAAAGTACTGAGCCTCACACTTGTATCTGCGAGATAAACTAAGGAAAATTTTCTCCCGCAGTCTTCTACTCTTTATATGCATGAAAACCGAATCTGGAGGTTCTAACACTTGCGATTTTAGATCGGCACGTCGCTGAAGAGACTGAATTGACGAATTTTTAGAAAAGTAGAAGCTTGAATACCGGATAGTCATCAAGTATCGTTATCCGAAATACACTGCGCTTGTATCATTTAGTTATAGATTTCAGATGAGGACGCGCCTTTCAGATGACGGTACTCGTTCGGATGGTCGACTCTAATTTTTCAGAAATTTGTCAGATCTTCACTTCAACAAGCTGCAGAGTTGAACAAAATGCCAGAACGCGCACACTTGGTACTTCACCCTATAAGGACCGACGTGTTACACGGTGGTTAATCAGCAATATTCACAGCGTACGGCAATCTTAAGAATTTATTGCAGAAAGCACGTCAGCCGAAATGAGCGAAGCTTGCGTATCATAATTGAATTGTGTAATCGGCTTGCGATTAACCCTTCAAACTCTATCAAAAGTTCCAAAGTGACTAACCGGACATTCAAGATTAAGACCGCGGGCAACTTACTACGGCATATCAGATTAGATTATCTGNGAAATGAGTGAAGCTTGCGTATCATAATTGAATTGTGTAATCGGCTTGCGATTAACCCTTCAAACTCTATCAAAAGTTCCAAAGTGACTAACCGGACATTCAAGATTAAGACCGCGGGCAACTTACTACGGCATCATATCAGATTAGATTATCTGGCTCACCATAAACGAAAACACTTTCATCCGGATTGTGTCTGCGTGATGATTTCGTCGTAATAAAATTGTGCTTGCTAGCACTTTAGCATTTTCGTGGCGTCAGAGGCACAGAATATCTCGATTTTCGATTTTAATAGCACTTCTACGCTTGATCGCAGTTCTCAGTATACATCGGAGCTATTTGTTTCTTATGATGCATTATTGTAGTAAATTTCAAGGCAGTAAACTCTGTTAAATCGGACGCGTGAATTACTGTATTGTAATTTTGCTTTTAAGAAGTTAAGAGTAACTGTGAGTTGGCACCTGCTGAGCTTATTTCACGAATGCATGATCAACTAATGTACTCACCAGCTCTCGCTGTGGGGTACTGACCTTTGCCAGAAATGGGGAACGGTCGAGGGGCACAGGTCGTTGTATCAGAGACTTCCGTCGATGGTGCCATAGCTCTTGACGATCTGTAATCGTCTGCAGCCGTACATTTTTCTGAGGCTAGTTGGCCTATATTTGCAGGGCGTGTGGGTTTCCCAGTATATGGGGTACTGTCAAGCTGACTTTACCTTTATTCGTTAAATGGGCTGCATGTACACATCGCTTCTCCTCTGCATGACCCCCTAGTATTACCTACTTGGGCCCACACTTTAGCAAACCATGTTGTTTACTATGTATGTACTATCAGGTATCCCTGTGAACCTATTTGATGCCATACAGTTCTTAATAAACTTTCAATAACGAGAGGGTGTTCAACAAGTTTTGACGACAGGGTAATAAAAACAAAACTAGAGCACTCTGAGAGCTCATACCTCCGCCAAGCAAGGCAACGGTAACGAACAATTTTAATTGGTTCTGAAACTATGATTCTCTTTCTATCAACACCAAAATCTAATCATGTGTGCCTTTCAAAAGTTTCAGTAATTTTCTTGAAGATCCGTTCATAACCTTTTGAGTTATGCTGCTAACAAATATTTTGACTAACATTAGTAAAACTCACAAACAGACCAACCGATCATCACTAAAATTTAATCATTTATGTCTTTTAACATTACTAACAGCTGCTGTAAATTTGATAGAGATCCATTCATAAATTTTTGAGTTATTGTGCTAGCAAGCCTAATATTAAAACCGGCAAATAGACGAACGAAAGAACAGATCATCACAAAACTTTGGTCATTTACTCTTCGTAATATACCTAACAACTCATGTAAATTTGACAAAAATCTGTGTATATATTTTGGAGTTATGGCATTAAGAAAAATGAGGCAGACAAACAAACAAGCGGATGAACGGATCTTCACTAAAAGTTAATCATCTATTCCTCCTAACTTTCCTAACAATCCCTGTAAATTTCGTCAAAGTCCGTCCATAACATTTTTGAGTTATTTTGGTAACAGACAAAGAGACAGACAGGCAAACCCGACTAAAACATAACCTCCTTGGAGGATATAATTAGCAGTGATTCACATTTACTGAGCCTTACATTGCCCCAACATACGCTCCGCCAAAAGGCATACGAACACCTGGAGCCGTATTCATCCACTGGGACAAGACACTCAGAGCACTCACAAGCAGGAATACTTCTCTGATACATTATTTGGATAACCTTCGTATCATTAATGGCCTCAAGCCTCACGCACACCATAGAAATTATCACATTTGGATGACATGACAACGAATCTCATGCCTGTTAGGTGCCCAGCCGTAGGTAGCGACACCTATGTGAAGTACTAACTTGCTTATGTCGCACTGCAGCATGAGAGAATGCTAACAAGCAAAGGATACGATATGAAAAGTACTGCGTACTCGACCTGCTGATAACTGCTGGTTTTATATTAAAATCACCTCTCCTGCAGTTGTAATCACTTTTTTTGTCATGTTTGTGGATGAATTCTTTGCAAAAGCTAAACTGTCGAATATTGCTTATAGTCTATTACAGATTTTTACCTGTCATTCTGCATTATGCTATGAGTTACTTCAACAGCGGAACCATCTACTGAATATTGATTATAGTCCGTTGCAAGTTTTTGCCATTCAATCCGTGTAGTGCTAAGATTTACTTCAATAACAACAAATTCAGGGAAGACGTGCAACTCTCGCTTTCGGGCAGCACCGGTCCTTCAAAGCGACGTTGACCCGCTGTACGTGCTCCCTTTATGCTCGCTTTACTCTTGTGTCTCACCACAGTACAACATTACCAGTTTTAGACTACAGAGCCTCTAGGTATTTCTAAAACCTTCGACGCTCTGCATAATTTGCACTGAAGTGCTTCACACTCTCACACACCTGTGCTGAGCTCCGTAGCCTCCTTCTGCGAGAGACCAAGGAACTCGGCCGTGTACCTCCTCCCTATCTTAATATTTGTATAGTTTTCTTGCAGAAAATGTGTTTAATAAGTTATAAAGACTCATGTATGTACTGGTTTTAAACGAAACTGTCAAAGCACTTAGAGCGGCTGCTGGAGATTTGCTTAATCAAATATTGGATCATAGACGGACCACGTTGACCTTGCCCAGAGAGGAGGTGAAACCTAGGAATGGCTTCACTATGATTTGCTGCCGTCAAGCAAGTCAAGAACACCAAACGGAAAGCCTCAGCCATTGAGATGAGCTTGCAAACTCGGCCAGTTACAACAGATTGATTGAAATAGTAACACGTTACATTAGATTAATTATCAAAGAGAATCGTACAGAGATGCCTCTTAAAGATAAAGCAGATAGAAGTAGAATAATTAGCTAGGGCGGAGAAATCTAAAGTTGTGAAGAGAGTTGGTCCCTGTACTTGTCGAGAAGATCTTTGAACGTGCTGACTGTCCGTGCTCCACAACCTTGGAAGGAAGTCTATTCCCACTATTCATTATGAAGTAAGGGAAAAACTGTCGACCCAGTCTAGTCATGTGAAGCTGTTGTTTGAGCTTTTGGCGATTATTTCCGAAACACTTATTCCTATCTGTGTCAGTAAGTTCTACTGTCAGGATGTCGTTGAAGTCATTTAGGCACTTAAACACTTACACTAGCAGCACCAGAGCCGTTTTTGTTCAAGAGAGATTAGTCAAAGCTCCTGGAGGCTAGGTACTCTCGCATGACGTATTGCTCGACTGAGGTATTAATTTCTTTACATTCCATTGCAGTCTTTTTATTTCATCACTGTCTGTATACAGATGAGGTCTAATGGTGCACTATAGTGTTTTACACCAGGGAAAGATTATAGCCTTCGATTTGTATTGAAAATTATGAAAGTGAATTACAAGCCTAGGGTTGATGTTTTACACTTTTGTCCACTTGCTTGTCGGGTCTCGTAGTGACGTTGCTGAATGACAGATGCGACTTCAGTGTGATTTACTTACGGTTCAAACATCCCTAAAGATTTTGAAGAGAAACAGCATGGTGCTTCTGACGGAAATACTTATGATACATAATGGTAGCTTCAGCTAACGACTGTAGCTAAACTAATATAGCAGCTGGGGCCAGTTGGCCTGTGTCCGCAGCACGAACTAGTGCGTGGTGTGAGTTTACCAGTGGAGGGTGCAGTCAAAGTTGACTTTACCTTGAAGCCAATGCTTGTTATAAACCGACTACGTATAGAGTTGTTATCATAAGTTATCATGAAAAATATGCAGCGCAGAGCTTGTCTCAACTAAGATATACAGTACAACCGCTATACCTAAAGGACGACTATTACTGCTGGAGAAGCAGAGAGAGCGACTCCCCATCTTATAATTATGCATGCGTCATCGGTTTGCTTATAAAATGTATTAAGTCGCTAAAGAGGCTAACGTCTTCTCAAGTCGCTCCTGAACTGACATAATGAGAGTATCTAAGATCATCGTAAAGATTTACGGTGACAGGAAAATATTTTCTAACTCCCGAATTCAATGCACATTTCAACAATTTATAGTGCCTCTGTCCTTCGCCAAGCATCAGAACTGCTCTTCCGAATAGACAGAATATTATAGAGGGGTTAAAGAACAGCGTCACTTTGCTTTTTTTTCAAGGTGCCGCATTAATGAAGAAAGATTTACGCCTTGTCTTTGGTTACGCGAGCCAACTAAATGGAGAAGAAGCACACAATCTCATGTGTGAGTGTGATACGAAGGATACTTCTCCACAGCCTTCACGATGTAATTGTCGGTTCAAAACGAGCACTAACTGTCTTGCCGGCGCTCATAAAGCTTCGGTTGCTTGCAGTAGTCGCTTCAGATGAAGGTAACGGCGGCTAATTTTCGTCAAAATTAGGTTCGTAAAGTAGAGCTGGTGACACTATCGGCCCGTCCGGCGACCGCGAACCATTGCGGCTGTTGGGGACACCGGCGTTCTATGCTGCGAGACTTGGTCGCATGGCTGGTCTGGAGTATTACTTCATATTCTCCAGGTTGTACAGTACAATGCGGGCTGTATTACAGTGTGGCTCTCTGAGAGAATATAGAATTCAACCTCCAAGGCTGCCCTTTATGTCTCTAGTGCATAACGGTTTCATTACCACTCTGGCGTAAGGGCCGTTGCAGAATATTCAGCGTAACTCAGTATTAAAGTTGAATGGATGTTAGTGCTGATGTTCCAGTCAAATGGGCAGATGTGTTTAATCCAGGATCAAGCAAACAAGTTAAAAAATATCCATGGTTGGATAATTATTGCCATTCGCAGCCATACCTATTGAAAGGATGTAGCTGTAGTTATTTCTGACTAGAACGGGTACTCCAGAACATACAATACTGCTCCTTAAATATAATCGGTTTAATATGATGTTCCTGGAATTGAGCTTCATTAGATCCTGCTACAATAAAAGAGAACTATAACACTTTAATTTAAAGTGTTAACCTTTTGTTGTACCTTCTCGTGGTTGTTTTTGAAATTCAAACGAAGTATGTATCTCGTATTATCATACTGATGGCTGTGGGTGATAAGTCGTTTTTACTTCAGTGACGTGAATTATTTTTAAGAATATTACAGCACATTTTATTATTTTTCAAATAATCAAACAATAATTATTCATTCCAGGTAAAAGGCAACGCTAAAACTCTGTTAGCATGCTACTGTCGCAATATTTCAGTAGAGCTGAAAAAAAAAACGAGGGCACGCAACGCTCAACATGGACACTTCTTAGCCTATGCGCTGCTCGTAGATTACTGCAGGCGGCTCGAAGGCACTTAAATGGCAAAGTGAAATTGAATGCGCAGAATATCCGACAGTTAAGCTTCCATTTTTGGCTTCTTCGGAAACAGAAAAACAGCACAAGCATTTGTTAGATTTATGCTTTCATCATCACTCTCTATCAGTAGGAAAAGCCACATAAATTGACCTGAAGCATAACGTTAGTAATATATGAAATAAGAAGTCAGTAGAATAGTTTATTTTATGACTGATGTAGGTAGCCTACTTTTTTCAATAATCATTAATACCGCGTTAGAAAATTGGGATTTGGAAAATGAGAAAGATGGTGAATCACGTCAGTAATACTAAATCCCTTTAAATAATTGACCTTAGTATGACGTCAACAATTGGCGAATTGGAAAGTCAATGGAATAGTGTATCACATCGAAAACAAGGCCTAGTCTTCATTCGTATTGCACGGCGTTGCGTGTACTACAACATGGTTGAGGCAAAAGCCGTTTGCTAGGCAATTAGATGCAGCTAGCACGTCCAGCCCTCAATAGAGACAGGCGCTTTATGGACTTCTTATAAGTTTTATTGGACTGAAGTGAAGAGAATATCAGTTCAGCTGCTGCTTACGAAAACAATCTTCTGTCTGCTGCAGCAGTTTTGTTGTTCAGTGACGTAACTTACGACAGTAAAAAAAAATACTGTGGCTTGAGTGAACCAATTGCTTTTTACCATCCAGTTTATGCTAGAACATAGCAAGCGATAGATTTGATGCAGGAAAGCTGGTTTTGACGATGAAAGTAAGATTTAGACTAAAATAAGTTTTAAGCCTAAGACTTTTGTCAGCTGTTAATGTTGTTACCTGATGCTGCTCTTGGAAGTAACTTGATTGCTTTCGGTAAACTTGAGTGAATATTTAAAATATATTTTTATATTTTCATGCAAAGTATACCTTTTACTCGTATGGGCTAATAATATTCAGGAAAATTTTTGACTGGTCATTGAATGTGTCTTTAAACCTCCAGGGAAATGCATTACACGCTAATCTTATCGACTAAAAAGCATATAATGGCATTGAAAGATGCAGTGGTAGTGAAGGGTAGAACTGTCTTATGCTAAACGTTGCCCTTTACGATCCATATCACACATATCTAGAGGGAGAATCATTATTTCAGAGGGATTGATTTGTTCTTATTGGCAGTGAAAGGCTGAGTCTTGTTATGTGCTGGCAGAATCTGTGAATTCATTTTGCATCGTAATCGAGTAGCTATGTGTCGAAAATTGGGAATATGGGACCGTGTGTGCTGATATTGGGTAACACACTAATATTACCAAATGTATTGTATTATGTATAGTTATTTTGTTGATAGAGTATAATGGCGCTTAGAGAGGATGATATTTACAAGCACTAAAGAGATTATGTTTTCGTCGAGTTTGTCTGTCTATTTCTCTGTCGATGTCATCAAGATAACTCAAAAAGTTATCGACCGATTTTGACGAAATTTACAGAGATTGTTCAGTATAGTAAGAGAAACAGATAATTAACTTTTGGTGATGATCAATCCATCCGTTTGTTTGTTTGCCTTATTTTTCTCCATGCTATAACTCAAAGAGTTATGGACGGATTTTTATGAAACTTACGTGAACTGTTAGGCATATTATGAAGAGTAAACTACCAAAATTTTTTAACGATCCGTTTGTTTGTTCGTTTGTCACTGTTTTTATCTTTATGCTTGTTAACACAATAACTAAAAAAAAAAATCAATGGATATATATGAAATTTATAAGAATTGTTAGTGTTGTTAAAAGGCATAAGTGATCGAATTTTAGTGCAGATCAGTTTGTTCGTTTGTATGTTTGTCATAATGCTTGTTAGCAGCATAACTAAAAAAGGTACGAACGGATCTTCAAAAAAATTACTGAAGCTGTTAACACTATTGAAGGGCACAAATGACTAGATTATGGTGTTGAACACAGAAAATCATAGTCTCAGAACGAATTTCGATTTTGCGTAACCGTTGCCTTACTTGGCGGAGGTATGCGCTCTCAGCGTGCTCTAGTTATTACTTTGTTTTACTTCTTGCAGCTCTGATACTTCGCCATTGTTGTGAGACATAGAGAAGCTTAACTTTCCCGTTTCTAATTGACACCTACCCTCAATTGATGTTGAATATTGTAAAAATTTAATTCTTTTGTGCTAAACAAAATGATAACGTGTAAAGTAATGCGTGAAACTTGCAATATTTATTTTCTTCAACTGTGAAAATAATGAATAAATAAGTATTGTGTTTGAAAGGCGTACACTTGCTAATTTACAGGGTTTTCTTGATCGACTAGATGAAGTAAGTGAGAATAGGTGGACCAAGTGAGCCATTCCTAGAGAAGAGACGATGCCCAGAGTTCAAACCCTTCTAGACCTCTACCGTCCTAAAATGTAGATTAAATTAGCGAAATCATGTGGTTCAGAAAAATACCGCAGTTAATACAATGAGTTTACGAGTATGATTAGTCTTACCTCAACCGCTGTTGCATTGATGTATTTTATGAGACTGTGATAATCTGTAGAAGATATTAAAGCAAAATAAAAGAAGAATTACTGTAAGCAGGTGATTGGTTGATTTACGAGCTACGCTGCTGGGATCTGATGTTGAGGAATGTGCTGCTGACAGGGCTTGCATTAGTGGTTTTTGAATGTGTTGACAGTCTATGTTCTCACAGCTTCCTCACGGAACTAATGCAAAAGCCTTCAATGAAGTACAGGAACAGTACAAAGAGCATGTAATAAACAAATTACATTTTTATAGCAAGTTGATGATTTCTATCATTCATGTTCAGTGGCATATCGTTAAGTCGTATATATTTTATCCTCTGAGGCCGTGCGTGTAACAAAAAATTCAAGCATCAAATACAACGTTTGACGGGGGAAACGGCCTAACAATGAATGCGAATACTTCCCGGTTGCACTTTTTCTTTATTCCGCAGCCGATGTTTCTTTTGTTCTTCATTTTCTTACCTTTTAGTATTGTTCTCCTACGCGTAGTTCCTGTGTACAAACAACTTCATACTTGGATTCTATGTTGCTTGCGACACGCTATCTCTTCCTCGTTTATCGTCTTTGATTCATCGACTACGCGGTCAAGGATGCGTAAACAACTCAATCACTCACTTCTCTGGCGTTTGAAGTACTCATCGCACTGCAGTATGTACCAGGTTTGTCTGCTGTCGTTGTTTCGGAATTTGTCTGTTCGAAACACGATTTCTTTAAGTATTAGGTCTTTTCAGTAAAATGGTCTCTTCTGTACTCAAATAGATGTGCATTTTCGTCTACTGTGCTGTAGTTTCCACTGTACAATGGGCCATATCGTTGGAAGGTGCAAGAGGAAAGTTTCCTAATGACCGCGTGAAAGAGTTATTTAGTTATTTCTGTTTTCAATGTGAATATGTAGATCGTATATTCCGCAGTTCCTGCTATAGAAGGAGGTGCTGAACGGTTCCTGTATATGCGGGCAAAGAAAGATGGAACACACATTGGAATCAGTCATGCTTTAAACCTGCCTAAAAGCGACATGTGTGTTGTATAACCATTCTGCTTATGCTTCATTGTTGTCTCAATTGTCACTATTACTGCTCTGTAAAGGTAGCGGCTTAACTAATTTATTCTTTCTCCATACATACGTTTCAAGTCAAGACCTTCTTAGTACATCTGGAATAAAGCGCCTACACTGATCACGATGTCAGTAATAGCAACGAAAATAATATTTTTGCTAGTGTGCTCGCTGCTATTTCGGTCGATAGGCAAGCGATGGCGACAATGTTGTAGAGTCCATGTTGATAACACAACAATAAACTAAACACCTGAGAACTGGCACTCATTGGGATGATGAAAAAAAAACACAACTTGATGTACTTAGTAAATACAATACCGCGATTCAAAATAGGAGGTACGACAATCATGCAAAATAGAAATGAGAAACCATGAGTTAAGGTACCAGAAACCCAATTTCAAATAAATAGTTGCTAATATTCAGCACTTGAAAGCCAGATGATACTTTCTAGAAGCCAAACGACTGCAGATGAGAAGACATACGGCAGAGAAGAAGTGGAAAACTGTGGCATACAGGCTGTCAGTCTACTCCAAATTACACGTTTGCTGAGCTGCGTAATGGTTGTAGCCTTGACGCCACCTCCACCCTGCTGCTCTTCGTACCTATACCGCCTCCCGCCTCCTGCGTCTCTTATAAGCTTTCCATTGAATACTTGGAGCCAAAACTCGCCGTGCGATACCGGGTGACTCATGGTGAACTCAAGTGGGGTTTCCAAAAGTTGACTACATGCTTGCTTTGAACGTGTATACCCTTAGGGGGTTCCTAAGAGGTTGCTTCGAGTCTAATTTAAAGTATGTAGTCGTTAGCGAGCTTCCCCGAAAAATCAGTACCGAGTTATTTTGAAGCATCTACACTCACTCAGTTGGGATTTTAAAAGTTCAGTATATGCTTAATTTGAAGTGTTAGCATTCTAGAGGGACTTCCAAGGGTTTGCTACACGCTTCTTCAAACTTCTTTCGCGGGATTCTTCAAGATTTAGAATGTTGTGATTTGGAATGGAGAGTTACAGATACTAAAGTTAAGAACGCTCCCTGTGCGTGTAGTGTGGATTAATTTTAAGAAACTGCGTACGGTGAGATTCCTGCGGCAATATTACGAGTACTTCATTCCTCAGGTTGAATATTTGAAATTTACTTCTTGAATCACTATATATCATTGAACTGGCATACCGTTCACTTTTGCGACATTTTGTGCTGTTGCACTGTGATATCTTTGTGCAGATATCGGGTACATGAAACATTTAAACTCCCATTGTATGATATAGCGTGCAAATAGCCCCGTTTCTTATTGTAACGTTTTGTTAATAGGTAATTAACAGTTGCTTTTTTTCTGTCCTCAGGTGAGTCATTTTCTACAGTCTCTCCCTTCGCTGGCGGCGAGCCACTCGAACGACAGAAAACGATCTCCAGGTGACTGCTATGCAGCGAGATTCCCCACCTCGACACTGGAGTTACTACAACGCAATAAGTATCAATTAAGTAGCCTCTGACGCACCAACTGACTATAGATACCGTATAGATAATAATCACGTGGATAGAACAAAGACGTAGATTTAGTTCAATAGGTACAAATATTAAGTGCAATGAATTGCTGTAACACAATAACCATACGGTATATCGCATTTCTATCAATTTATGCAAGCACTGAACGTATTATTGTTGAATAATTACTTTACGGAAGCGTTTCCAAATTTACAAAGCAGTTTTCTTTCATCATCCAGGGAGGTTCATTATGCTTTTCTCGGCGTCGTCTATCTGTTAGTAACATAACTCAAAGAAGTTGCGGACGGAACTTCACAAATTTTACATGAAATATTAGGAAGTCACGAGATACATGATTAAAATTTGTTGACGATTCAGCCGCCCTTTCGGTTTGTGTATTCGTCTGCTGCCTGTCAGTGACATAACTCAGAAAATTTTGGATGGATCTTCACGAAATTTACACGAACTGTTAGGACAGATGATTAGATCTTGATGATGATAATGATTCGGTAGTCTGTTTGTACGACTGTATTTCTGTCTGTTGTAACAGAACTCGACAAGAGTTATGGACGGATGTTCATAAAAGTTACAGGCTGTTATAGAAATGTTAAGAGGAGCGTATGATTTAACTTCGATGATGATCCTAAAGAAACCTTAGCTTCTGGACTAGTTTGAAATGTGCGTTGTTATTGCTTTACTTGGCGGAGGTCGACACTCTTGGAGTGCTTCTCTATGGACCGATACATTCATTTTACATTAGCGTCAAGAAGCCTCAAGCACAAAGCATTAGGTTATCAAGTGGTTGTAGCGTTCTATATACGTGTCAGTATTAAGCCATGTTGTGTTAAGACCACAGTATGTAAAAATGTGCTTTATTTGGCTAAAAATGCCTTTTATTATACTTGAAAATGAACCGCAGTGCACTATGTACGAGTCACATTAGAAGGAAACAGTTCCCCGTTCTTGTAACAAGTACTTGGTAACAATCTGCACTGACTAGTATTTGGCTTAGCCCGCCATGAGCACAGAATTTTATTTACAATTTACCCTCCTGCTTTTACCGACACCCTTTTATGTTCATTGGAACATTGTAATGCCCAATAAATGTCAGTCGTTATGGTAACTGCTCCCGTGCGCTGTAACGTACTGAACTATTTTGTAGAGAGAAGGCTCCACTGTGCCTAGGACGTTGCAATGCACCCGAACGTATCATCTTTCTTCTGAGCAGAAGAATACAGTGCACCTTAAATAAATACCTTTTTATATGATTATTAAAAAATTAGATTGCACATTGAAATTTGAATATTGGTGGTGAGGAGGAAACAACAATGCTCGCATGTATGTTTGGACTGCTTAGCGCTTAGAGTAGCGTATGCGGTGCTGGTTTGATACTGCAATGCACCGATCTGCCTGTTCAGAAAGCAAGCAATGAATGAAAAAAATTATTTTTTAAGTAGAAGACTGCAACGCACTACATGAACCGATCTGTTTTTTTTTTCGACTGGGAGACTGAAATACACAATATGCACCGACGCATCTCTAGAATGGGACATTTCAATGCACTAACAGTAGTAATCATTCTGTTGAGTTGTAGGCGCCAACACACTACAGTGTATATCAGTCAGACTTCAACGCACTACAAGTACTGATCTGTCAGTCCACCACGCGCTTGTAAAGCACTACTAGTACAAATTTATTATCTTTACCTCCGCCCAGGATATTATGTCTTTGTCGTGTTTATCTATTTGTCTGTCACCAAGATAATTTCGAAAGTTATGAACTGATCTTTATGACATTTACAGAGACTGTTAGGCATGTGAACAGTAATGGAAGATTAACTTTTGGTGGAAATCTATTCATCTGTTTGTCTGTTTATGTTTCCTTAGTGGCCGTACTCAAAAAGTTGTCGACGGATTTTCATGAAATTTTAGATGAGTTGCCAGGTTTATTATGAAGAGTAGATGAATACATTTTTGTGATGATCTATTGGTTCGTTCGTTTGTCGCTGTGTTTGATTTTATGACTGTTAACACAATAACTTGGAAAAATTTTGAATGGATCTTCATGAAATTTACAGGAGTTGTTAGTAATGTTGATAGACATAGTTGATTTAATTTTGGTGCAGATCGGTTGGTACGTTTTTGTGTTTGACTTATGTTTGTTATAATATTTGTTAGCAGCATAACGCAAAAAGTTCTAAACGGATCTCCATAAAAATTACAGAAGCTTTTAATACTATCAAAAGACACAAATGATTAGCTTCTGGCGTTGATACAAAACATTATGGTTTCAGAGCCAATTTGAATGTTTCGTTACCGTTGCCTTGCTTGGCGGAGCAATATGCGTTCTTAGAGTGCTCTAGTTGTCATTACCTCCGTCAAGGAGGTTATGTTTTCGTCGTGTCTGTCTGTCTTTTTGTCTGTCTGTCTGTCACCAAGATAACTCAAAAAGTTATGACCCGATTGGGACGAAATTTATAGGGATTGTTAGCTTTGTTTGGAAGAACAGATGATTAACTTGGTGAAGATATGTCCGTTTGTTTGTTTGTCTGCCTCATTTTTCTCAATGCCATAACTCAAAAAGTTCTGGATGGATTTTTTATAAAATTAACATGAGTTTTTAGGTATATAACAAAGAGTAAATGGCCAAATTTCGGTAATGATCCGTTTGTTCGTTCGTTCGCCTCTGTTATTAATGTTATGCTTGTTAGCACAATAACTCAAAAAATAATGAATGGATCTTTAT
>LQNS02278159.1:16133053-16155464 GCA_001587735.2 Parhyale hawaiensis
TGACTGACTCCAACTTGAGATGCGCCCGAGAGTTTCTTTCAAAGTTCGAGACGCGGCTGATCTCGCCGTCATTTGGTTCAGTGAGATTCCCTCGCCTGGAGGTGTGTTAGCAGCTCTTTGATTTTCGGTAAAACGCGAGACGCAGATAATCATTCTCTTGGTCACTTAGTTCATTTTAAGGGTGTTAGTACCGCTTCGCTTTTAGCTATACAGATGACGTAGATGATCATTTACTAGATTCAGTGAAATTCTTGCGCCTTTAGCAGGGGTAGCATATCTTTGATTTTAGGTTAAGCACCAAATTCTGTTCTGCCTACCGTCAAGTGACTTCAGGAGGTTTTGATAAGAATTCATTAAAAAGAGAAATGCTCCTACTGAAGTTCTACATTTTATCTCCGTAAAGTTTGTATGCAAATAAATTGTAGAAATTGTGAAGACACTTGGGATGCACGGTTACCGGACAGGTTTAATCTACTTTTACGGCACACCTTCATTTATAATTGTAAGAATGAAATATATATTTTTTCATCTGGGAGCAGCGCTCATCATATTAGGGGCGCAGCCCCCTGAGGTATTCATTCTTAAAGCTAACATAGAGAGAAGATTCACAGTTGGCCTCGAGATTTACACTAGTAGCCATCAGTCAGTGTTCACCCGTTATTAAAGACGCAATATAAGTAATATAATTTAGATACGCGAGTCATTGCAATTATAGCTGCTACGGTGCTGCGGCAAAATACTCGGCGTCTTCTGTAATCGGTTAACTACTATACAGTACGTCAAGTGATCCCGTATTGATAGTTTTTTGTACTGTGGTCGCGAGTTCCACTCTCAGCTCTACCCGCACTTATTTTCACCGGAGCTCTTAGGCATCGAGAGGTTGGGTGAAGTCCGAGGGAGTCTCAAATTAATTCCTGGTACTGGCTACTTCTGTTCATCACGCCTAAATTTCATAATTTTTATGTTCGGAAAAGCTAAAACCCAGCGTAGTTATACTTTCAAAATTGATAACGAAACGCCATTGTGCGAGATAGAATTACTAAAAGACTATTACCACTATTGATATGCACACTAACATACTTAAATGAGAAACAGGTGTTTTGGATTCCTAGTCGCCAAATTTCTTACCTGCGAACCTGTTATTGGCACTTATCCACTGAACAGAGCGGCAATGCACGTGCAGCCAGTTTGACTAAGTTAAACATAATTAGGATCTGTCATCACCAGTCAATTAAGGTAGGCTATGTAGAAGTGTGTTTCATTGATCCGCCTTTGATTACACTATAACCTAGACGTACTTAAAGGGGAGCAAATCGTGCCCAAAGCGCGATTCCACATGCACTAACTGTTATTCATACCTATCAAAAGACAGCGTATATTCAATGCGGTAGATTGATTTTTTTTTTGCAGCCAAAAACGGTCGGCTAACTTTTGTGTCACAAATCAACTGTTAATAATTATTGGATACAAATGACAGGGCAGACGTAATCCCGAATTTCATTTTAATTTTCGAGTAGATGTCAAGAGTTTTGAAGAAAAAAAGTTGCGATATTTTGCAATACAGGTGAAGTGGTAGTAATTTGATAAAATGGTGGCGTAGCTATAAGGTGACCTCACTACATGAGATGAATTTAATTTAAGCTTTTCAATCAAGAGTTTTACCGGTACGATAGCCTGTAAGCATTTTTCAGCAGAAAAATAATAGTACAACTTCTATTAAGAAGACAATAGGTTCACAATTACGCCTACAAGTACATAGTAAATATTAACTTTTGCTGTAGGGCCTAACCTCATAAAGCGGAGGCCACGCACAGGGAAACTACATGAATATTGACTATCCGGTAAGCAATTTTCAACAGCTAAATAGTGACTATCAGGAAGAATTTTTGAACAGCAAAATAGTGGCTGTTCTAGTAAGAATTTTTGAACAGGAAAATAGTTACAATTCAGTAAGAAGTTTTGAACGGTAAAATAGTCATAATATTATTACCCTGTTCGATAGCAAAGAAATACCACGTTTCAAATCGTAAAATGTAAGGCGATTAGTCGATGATGTCCAATGTTCGCTTCAAAAGATATTTACATAAATTTTCCCAGTGGGATTTATCGAAAATAATTTCCCAGTGGGATTTATAAAAAAAATCGGCCTATCAGAGATTCTTGTGATAGTCTGCAATAAATTCAGAACGGATAGCGAAAAATTCCTTCCTGTATTGCCTTAGGTGGAAACGCAATCGTTGTGTATTGAGTTCGTGTCACTGATGTGCACTTGCGTGAAGATGAGCATACGAAGCGCAAGTTGTCCAGCATTTGTGATACGACCTCTGGCTTCGTCATTTCTTGAATCGTGCATGTTGAAGGCGTTAGAAGCAGCCCAATCACCTGTGAGATGCTTGAAAACTTTCTTTTACGGAGTAAGATTGATTTTTTGAAAGCTTCATGGGTTTACGAATTGCTTACGCCCGAAGGTCGATTCAGCGGGTAGAAGCCTGCGCACCTGTCTAAAGTGCTTGCCCAGTCATGCCTCTAGGGCTTAGTTTCGCCGCCAAATCGATTACTCGCAAGATTAAGTTTGTGGACGTCTCCTGCATGCATGGGTTATTGATTTGGGGTTGCCATCTGAAACTCGATCCAAAATAGCAAAACAATCGCGCTTCTAAAGCTAATAAGATTAGCTTGTGTCGATGGATATGTCCCTCTTAGTGATGACACCTTTCGAAAGTCTTCCTTCTGTGTAAGTTCTCTTTTTTCGCACAAAGAAATATCTACTTTGGTCCTTACAACGAGATATGTTTGATTCGCGCATTTGTTACCTTCAACTTTAGGTTCGCCCGTTCTATATTATGGGGCCCGGCGATCCCAGGGGGCTCGTGTAGGTTACCTTAGCCATTAGCGAGGCCTTCGGCACATCTGTCTATCGTGCCCACTTTGCTTCCTTCCCGATTTCATACTCCTACTTGCTCATGCTTTATTCTGTTCTTCCTCTTCTTTCCCGACTTGCTTTTCCCGTGCGCGTTGACTCGTGCATGGGTTCCACGTTTCTCTTGACATTCTTTGTCTCTTCTTTCTTCCTCTCTTTGGATCCCAGTGCACTCTGTGGGTAGGGAGGCTTAAACTTGGAATATAATTATAATATTACCTTTAACCAGAGCTTCTTGGATCTGCGTGTACCTGCTGAGATGTAAAAGAAATCTTATGAACAACTGCAGAGAACATCAGAGACGGAGAGTATTAGACTGGGAATTGAGTTCAATACCGCCACTCTGTGTTGTGCAACCTCAGCACCACTGCCGTCACACAGGTCAGTGGTATTGCGTGTTCTATGAATTTCTGTTAGATGATCTTCGTATTTCAGGTGTGAGTTCTATATGTGATGTAGTGTTCCATCTCATTGTTTTCTATTGGTAGTCTTTGCTCTCTTATTTTTCTTTCTTGGCTTACTATCATGATCGATGAGCTTAATTATTCTATCAGGTTATTGCAAGAGTAATCTCCGATTTCCAGTAGAAATTTTCAGACTGAATTAATTAACTTTTTAACCTCTTCTTGTAGATATGTAGTAATTAATTTGTTTCATTTTCTTTGAGATTATTTAACGTTTGCCCATTATTTTCAAAAATTTTACCTCCCATATTTGTCCCACCTAACGGTCACGTAAGAGAAAGTTTACTCAACGAATTTAATGAAGGTGTTGACAAAGGTGGGCGTAGCGCCGTTACAAATATTGTAGCGGTAGCACCGCTACATTTTTAAGCTGGTAGCGGGAGCGTTAGCGCCGCTACATATTTGCTGTAACGCCGCTACTTTTTAGCGCTACTTTACTACCTTTGAAACTCCATAGAAACTCCATAGAAATTTATTTGTCAAAGCAGATAAAAACATACATGGTCATAATTAAGACTTACAATAGGTGACAAATTGGGTCGCTATAAGCATATTTGCTTCTTGGACCTAAAAAAAAGGGGGTAACAGAATATCAAGTATCAACAAAAATATCAAGGGACTAAGGCGAGGAAACAAATGTTCCAATATATAAAAAAAAACAATAATATAGAATCCCGAGAAAAAATAGAAAAAGCAATTGGAAACACTAGATCTAACCAATACTATTCATAATGTAAAAGCGCTGGGTTGAGACAACAATAACATGAAGTGACGTACTGTGTGTACGCCTACACAATTCACCAGCATGAATTACAAGTGGAAACAACAAAGAATAAGAAGTGAAAAAACTGCTAACAGCACTGAAGCGGTCACGAGAACAGGTGAGAGAGCAGCATCACTGGGGTTCCAGTATTATTACTTTACAACCACGCCACCGCGGACAGTTAGTGCAACCCAAGTGAAGCATCATGTAACACTGGGAAGCCCGCAACGCTCCTAAGGAAAATCCGACAAAAAGCCATTAACCGCTTACTTAAACGCCTGCAGGCCGACGCGATCAAAAGCTGATGCTGGCAATAAATTCCAAACCGAAACGGACAAGAGCAGAAAACACCGACTGAACTGACGAATTCGAGATCTAACAGTCTTCAAAGTGAATGAGTGCGCATCAAACTAACCGATGAACGTATATGTATTTCTCCCAAAGATCTTGAGAGCAGGGAGAAAAGAACGTAACCAATGTCTCTCATTGCTGTACCCTTTATAAAACAACGGTCCGCCAGACGCAGGTGACTGCTGCAGCCGGAGCCCAAACCGGTGAGCAATACTACAGTACCGGCCGCGAAAAAGCATCTGCGACTACAAACACAGAATTTACCTTATGGTGGAGCCCAGTCATACTGGAAGCACTTGATACGAGTCACCGAGAATGAGGATCAAACGTAAGCTTCTCATCAAAGACAACACCGATAATCTATTTCCAAAAAGCTAGACCACTGGAGCAAATTATCATCTATCTCCAGAGATGGATGCTGCAGTAAAAGTGTCAGAGGCCAACTCACATTCATGGATTTAGTCTTGCTGACATTCTGCTGGCTTTAGCACCATGCACTAATGCACGACAGGTCCCTATTTAGAAAGTGGGCGACGATATGATGCATCCTGGGAGTCGGTATCATTGCTATCAAAGTGGGCTCGTCAGAATAGTTGACCATTGTGTTCTCTAGCGAAGAGAGTGTGTCACTATAAAACTGTACAAACAATAGCGGGCCAAGTACGCTACCTTGATGGATGCCATTCATCACCGCGCCTGAGGCACTCAAAAAGCCGTCAACAGACACACTCTGCCTTCGCTTAGAAACAAAGTCGCGAATGATTTACAGAACCTTAGCACCCATGCCAAACGACTCTAACTTGTACAGAAGACCTCCGTGGTTGACGCTGTCAAGCGCCCCACCAAAGTCCAACTGTATAAGGCGTGCTTCAGAACGACTATCAGGCGCTGACTGTAAATTGTGTGACACCGATAATAATGGGTCACAACAATCCAAACCAGCTCTCTACGCAAACTGATCAGCAGGCAGCAGTCCAGTAACCTCAACAAAATGACCCAGCTTAAAAGCCACCAACTTCTCGAACACGTTCGACATACTGGACGTCAGTGCAATAAGTCGGTAGTTAGTCACATTGGGCGATATTAAACCTTTGACAAATGGGGATAATATTCTCTCTACGCCAATAACAGAGAATATTTCCAAGTCGTATCAGACGCCGGAAGATTACTACAAACTTAGGGGCAAAAATGCCAACAAGTTGCTTCTAAAATAGAGGAAATATACCAACCGGCTTCACACCTTTATAAGGATCAAGGTCATCAAGAAGCACTTTGATAGTGCTAGACCTGAACGCCAAAGAGGTTAAACGGGGATCAGCTTGATATCCAGGAGGCAATAACAACACATCTGTGCTCTACTTCCAGTCAAAGTGAGTCGGTAAGAGCTCCGTCTTTGCCAAGGGAACAGCTTTGATACAACCACCGGGATCAACATGAGGAGGTAACGAAGGTTCAGTACCGAAATCTGAACCCTCCAGCTCCTTCCACTCCACCAATATCCAGCATAGATTTCCTGGAGAGCTGCCTCTGACGATACTATCGATACTATGGCCTCTCCTACACACGCTTAGTCTCAACTCTACGCTCCACATAGGTCTCCCACAGCGTACGGTCACGCGAAAGCCACCAAGCCCGGCAAACTGCTTGCTTAGTTTTGAAAGCTAACGGACATTAATCGTCAAACCATGGTTTGTCCCACTTATTTCGAATAGTCCTCTTTGGGTGAAACCTCTCCAAAGCAGACACAACCAAGTCGCTGAAGTCAGAGACATTGGTCACCACTGCAGAAGATCTGGCGCCAAGGAAGCTCTCTTACTGCCCCAGTTTTATAATTCCCGTTAACTCTGCTACTAACGAACACCATTCTTGTGGTATCTGCCTTTGGAACAACCTGGTTCAGGTTCGAGGACACTACCTACGAGGAGACTAGAACGCATTACATGGCCAGATTTATCTATAGACTCGGAGACTTCAATGCTCTATGAGTACTAATCCATCCGTTGACTTGTTGATTGCAACCCACTACATGTCAAGAAGGACACTGTAAAGCACTGCAAGTACTGTTCTATCTGTCTACGAGTTTACTGTAACGCGCTACAAGTACAGATCTGCTTGTGGACTGGAAGATCATAACGCACCACAAGTACTAATCTATCGACTAACTGGGAGATTGCAACGCGCCACAAGTACTAATCTATCTGTGAGCTAGGGGATTACAACGACCTGCAAGTACTTATCTATCTTTTAACTGGGAGATTACAATGCACTAGATGTACTAATCTCATTATTAACCGTGAGATTGTAACGCTCTTCATGTATTGATCTGTCAGCTGGAGTACTGACCTGTACTCCATGAGCAGCGTACAGCCTAAGAGATGTTCATGTTAGGTATTAACTGCCCTAGTTTCTTCGGGCTCTACTAACGTATGGCGAAAGTAGCATGCTGACAAAATTTTAGTATTGCTTTTAACTGGAATGAATAGTTATTGTCTTACTTCTTTTGTCCGTCAACTTCACTAACCTGAGGATGAACTACAGCCGCTTTCACAACTTTTGCACTAAGAATACAATCATCAATCTTATTTCGTAGGCGGAGGGATTCTCAATCAGTGGGAATATTTTAATACTCCTAAGCAAACGTTAACACAGTCGAATTTTTCTGTCTTGGCCACTGTGGCTTAACAGCTGATGTAAGTGAACAGCACGCGCGAGTGCAATGCCGTCCGCAGTGACACCAAGCCGAAATTTCGAAATGGTGCTTACTTCAAAATAACCCTCGTACATCGTAGCTCTACCACGATGCATTATTACTGTTCTGAGTTCCTAAGTTCACTGGACTAAGTTTCCCACCGATTTATATCAATATCAAGTATATATCTGCAGTATCGATCTTTTCATAGACACTCAAATTCCTGAGCTGGTTACTGTTTATAATTCTTCAGTTAGCGATCTTCTGTAAATTTTTGTGGTGGGATATTCTTTTGTCAGCAGAGAGTAAAGAATTTACGCGCAGAAGTGGCTCCTTGAATTTTCTCTTTTTGCCAACCAGGTTGAATCTGAATTTAGCCTAAAACATTTAATTCTAGGGATGGAGGGAGTTGTCATCAACTGATATTCATTTTGCTCCTTATGAGTTGAGTCTCCCTGGGACGGAAGTGAAGCAGACGCACGTTGCTCGAATTAACTTCTTATTTTCCGCTGCCCCGAAATAAAGCATTTTAATTTAGATTGACATCGATTTCATCATTCACCTATCATCTGATTCCAGTATTATCTGACCCGCAATTAGTACAAAGTACCATCAATCACGAAATACGATGACGCTCCGCACCACTTTGCCATGTTCTGACTGGGTGACAGCAACACCACATAAGTTATGATCTGTCTGCTAACTGGGGAGAGTACTTTGGATTTTTAGTGTATGTCTAATATGGTGCCTGGGAGACTACAACGCATTATGAGTAATGACCCATCTAGTTAGTGGGAGACTGTAACACGCTGCAAGTACTGTTTTCTAGAAGGCTACAATGAGTTCAAGTACCAATGTTTGTGCTTAGTAGGGCACTGTATTTTACTTTGAGTACTGATCTATATGTTGAGAAAGAGATTGTAACAAACTCTAATTCTATTTCTGATGCTGACATATACGCCAACCTTCAATTTTGAGTCAACTTGTACCCGAAGTATTCAAATCACAATTCTGATGATACAGTCACAACGAACACCAAAATAGCTAGTTTGTTAGAATACGCTCCAACATGTTACGCAATGTACGGCCTTGCTTAAAGCTTATAAATTCGTTTGTAAACTTTTTACGCTATGAGCTTCACGATACCGAGTTGGAAAACTACGAACAATGATCCTGCAATCTGCCAGAGTATTCAAAATGCCGTTTACGTAACGTTTAACTTGCCGAAAGTTCAATCATCTGAACCTGTCTCAAGCATAATCGGTTTGGAACTCACGCATAAACGCGATCCAGAATAGCAAATTCAGCGCTCAGAGCTGAAACCCCAGATAATTTAAAGCTAATCGGTTTAGATTCCAGCTAGAAATAGACGACGTGAACAGGACCTTAGTGATCTCTACCCAGAGCGCAACGGGAGGATAAAACGTTCTTTAATTTTTTCTTGGTAAAACAGTTGACTGATGCACACTTAATGGTGCCGATGATTATAATAAAAGTAGTTAATTTGGTCGCATGCAGATGTCCCTGACAATACTCGTCGAGTCCTCGTAGTAACAAAAACTGGATACTCTCATACACTATTTGTACCAGTATTGTGCTAAGTCTGCGTCGAAGGCTCGTGACTGACACCATTCCCGTAGCAAAGCTAGATTAATTTTATACCCGAAAGTATAAATCACATCCTCAAGCTAAAGGTGTCACCAACCTATAGTTGTTAGTGTCAATAATTCATAGGAAGCTTTTAGGGGGGAATGTGAGTCAGAGATATGGTGGAGCAATTACTGCATTGGTGGCGTGCCTCAATAGACAAGGCTTGGCGCAGCGTGCAGGGACATCACTTCATTGGCGAGACATGAAGAGCAGACACTACAACTGTCACTCGCTGCTAGTCTTCCTCAAACTAATGTCTTCCTATCGATAACAATGCAACTTTCTGTGAACGTCAGTCAATCAATGTTTGTTTTCCTCGGCGTGATGTTTAGTCGTATTGATGTTTCAAACGTCGTCTTTCTGAATCCCTCGCTACCAGTCGGCTTCAAACTAATGTCTTCCTAGCTATAGCCTAATATCTTAACATTTTGTGAACCTCACCCTGTTTCTGTTCGTTTTCCTGGGCGTACTTTATTCGTTGTATTAATACTTCAGATGTTCTTCTAGGCACTCTGTACTACTTTTATTCACATTAATGTCTTCTTAGCAGTAATATTTTACTTTCTGTAAATCTTAATCACTCACTGTTTGTTTCCATTAGTGTGATTTTTTTCGTCACATTGATGTCTCACATGTTGCACTTCTTAGGCTCTCGCTACTATTGTCTTCACACCAAGGTCTTCCTAGTGGTAATATTTTATACCTTTTGAACCAAAGTCACTCACATTTATCTTCCTTAACATAATAACTACATCGTAATAATATGTTACGCCCCTTCATCACATGCGCACACTGCTGCTTCTTTAACTGAATGTCTTGAATGCAACAATTTTTTTTTCTTCCCTTCTCATGGTTACTGCTTATTATTCTCGATTTTTAATGCCTCCCTCTCAATATTCCTCTGAATATTTCCTTCTCATTTTAGTCATTTTTCATAACTCGTTTCTTCAAGTTGATGACTTACTTTTGATATTTTACTACCATATATCCTATTTTTTAAATCACAGTTTACTGCTACCCTTTTATAAGCCAAACTCTTCGTCGCAATACTACTCTATCTTCTCTGCTTATGCCTCGTCTGATGTCGTCACCGCTGATCTTTTTTAAGCTAATGTTGTCACTGCAAATACGTCTCTGTTTAAAACTTAACCTCTCACAATTGGTCTTATCTACACCAGTGTATTAGTGGCAATTATAGCATATCTTCCAATTTCACGAGCTTTCGCTTGTCATTCGCAGCTAGATTTTCTGTTATGAATATCAAATTAGAAAAAATGTCTTGTACGCTTACTTTTCATGCCTCATTAATCACTCACTACTGCTTTACCTGCTGGCTTGTTAATTATTTTTCAAAAGGATGAAAATTTACTGGTTTTGAGTAAAAAAAAAATACAGGATTACTAATTAAATATTCATAATAACAAACATTTCTCTACTCATTATAAAACTATTTTATACCTGCATTTGAGAATGTACCTATCTCTAATGACTTTCACCACGAAAATCAAATAAAAACGCCAAAAAATAGTCGAAAAATACTCTCAGGAAATATGGTGAACAAGTATCTTTCCCCATATAAAAATAATAATAATAGTAATAATACAATTTCTGGTAAACAAGATATGTTCTGTTTTGCAATAATGTTACTAGCAGGCAGGCTTATGTACTAGCAGTAAGCGATTATAATTTATAATATTGCTCGCGGTGCTATAGTAAAATATCTTTATAATGCTAGTCCATACTATGCGTGCCCATTTCGGTCACTACTCATTTTTAGGAACTCGATATTTTGTGAATTAATACTTTACGTTGTGTATTAAAAATGGTTTTTATTGCATTTCAGTTAATTTAATAAAGAACGAATTTTTCAAATTTTACTGGCCCTCACATTTTTCTTGTATGCCGCTATTATGTTTCGCCTTTAAATAAATATTGAAGCAGCAGGCAAAATTACATGTACTTTCAGCAGTATTGCAGCGTTCCTGACTGCCTTCTATGTTGCTACCTGTAATACAATCTCAATGCAATATGAAAGACTCGCAGTATAGTCGGTCTCACAGCTAGGAGCGGGCATTTTGGGGCCTTTCCTTATTTATGAAGCTTTTACCGTCCTACAGACCTTCATCGTGGCTCTCCTCTCCATGCTCCTAACCCGCTTACTGCAGGTTTTGCGGCCAGTTGTTAGTGACCAACTGCAATATTAACTGGATATGTTTTAGCTGGGCGGCAAAATGTCATTTTTTTTAGCAAGAACTATGTAAGAAGAGACCGTTTAGGTAAGCGCAGCTTAAATATCATGGTTCAAAATTTTCAGCGAAAAGAAAAAGACTATCGATGCTCCTCCGTATGCAAAACAAGTAGGGTTTAAAGCACAAGAAAAAGGCCGCAGACTTGCAGCGCCCAGCTACTAACTCTCTTCAAACAATTTATCATGCACTCATAACTGAATTTAGTAACATATATCCATGAACGAAAGTGCAGTACGGTAACTGCATTTGAACATACTAATTCTAAAAGTCTAGTCCTACACTGAACTTTGTGTAGCTCAGAACAACTTATCACTCTTCAGGTTCGGAAATGTGGAGCATTAAATGTATTCTTCGTAATCATCTGCAAATTGCCTTTGCAATATGATTTTATCCCAATATTTCATGATCAACAAATGTTGATTAGAAGCCTGTAAGGAAGTCGTGCTTGCTTTTAGAGCTAAGGAATGAAAGAATAATCTAAAATTCGGAATAAAAGATAGCTACAGGATAAACTAGAGCACTATGAGAGCGCATATTTCCGCCAAGAAAAGTAATGTTAACAAAAAATTCAAAGTGATCCTGAAATATGATTTTTTCTTCATCACCAACCATAGATCATTCGTGCCTCAGGAAAGTAATAACTTGTGTCATTTTGTTGCAGATCTGCCAGTAACCTTTTGAGTTATGTTCTGATAAACATTTGTCAAAGACTCAAACGGATAAACCGATCAAACCAAAAATTTGGTCATTAGTGCCTTTTAACATTGGTAACAATTCATTTAAATGTAGTGAAGATAAATTGATAACTTTTTGATTTTTACTTCTGACAAACGTTTTGACAAATATTGGTCTAACACACATACGGACCAACCAATCATTGCCAAATGGTAGTCATTTGTGTCTTTCAACGTGTGTAACAGTTCTCAAAAATTTCGTAAAGAACCGTTCATAACTTTTATATTTATGTTACTTACATTTTGACAAACATTGAGACAAACAAACAAGCAAATAAACAAACAAACGGATAAACATATCAACACAAAAATTTGGTCATTTGCTCTAACAGTAAATAACCCCAACAATGACTGCAAATTTCATGAAGATCGGTCCATAACTTTTTGAGCTACGCTTCCGAGAAAAAAAGTGTTCGACAAACAAACAAACAAACGGTTTAACAGGTCATCACCAAAAGTAATTAACGGTTCCTCCGTACATAACTAAGAATCCTTGTAAGTTTTGTATAGATGAGAAATAAAATAAAAAAAAACATGAAAATATTCTCCCAGAGGGGAGACTTTCACAACTTAATGCCGTTACATTTAATAAGCTTAATACCATTACATAGGATATACAATATTACGATATTTATTATGGCGGTACCATAGAACACAACGTTTAGTGTATAGCGAAATGCTCGACAAAATTGCCGTGCCTACTTTACTTAAATACACGGTTGCCCTACCATTATGGGGATTTGCAGATTTCACGCAGTCTAGACCTAAAATAAAATGCCTTGTTGCTACAAGTAACACTTATTGTAGAAGTGTAGCTGATGAGAACATACTTTCAGACCACGCATGGTCATCGAGCATAACTCCTTGAAACTACGACGCCAGCTTCCGTATAGTTTTATTTTATATAAAGCATATCTAATAGCATCTCGCGTGATTTACATATTTATATAGTTCTCTTGAAATGGCATAGATGTAGATCGATTAAAAGCAATTGAAGAAATTTTGATACCCACGACGCGCGTTTCGCTGTTCTCCAGCTCATCAGGTGGGAGCGTCAAAGTTATTAAATTTAGTTCTTGAAATCTTGTGAAATTTAGAGAGGTTATCANTATAATTATTATTAATCACACCAGACTGGCGACGTAGGAACGGAGAAACTCCATGAGGTTAACAAACCCCCACGCAACCAGCCCAGCGGGTGGAGAAAACAAAAGAATGAAAAAAAGAAGATCCGAGATCACAGAATAGCTCTCTGTACAGATCGTTTAAAGCTGCCAATACCAGCACCAGCAAAGACAGAGCCATCAAGCTGGGCGGCAAAATGTCACTTTTTTTAGTAAGAACTATGTAAGAAGAGACCGTTTAGGTAAGCGAAGCTTAAATATCATGGTTCAAAATTTTCAGCGAAAAAGACTATCGATGCTCCTCCGTATGCAAAACAAGTAGGGTTTAGAGCACATGATAAAGACCGCAAACTTGCAGCGCCTAACAACTAGCTCTCCTCAAACAATTTATCATGCACTCATAGCTGAATTTAGCAAGATATATCCATGAACGAAAGTGCAGTACGGTAACTGCATTTGAACATACTAATTCTAAAAGTCTAGTCCTACACTGAACTTTGTGTAGCTCAGAACAACTTATCACTATTCAGCTTCGGAAATGTGGAGCATTAAATATATTCCTCGTAATCATCTGTAAATTGCCTTCCAACTGTGATTTTCTCCCAATATTTCATGACCAGCAAATGTTGATTAGAAGCCTGTAAGGAAGTTTTGCTTACTTTTAGAGCTAAGAAATGAAAGAATAATCTAAATTTAGAACAAAAGATAGATACAGGGTAAACTGGAGCACTCTGAGAGCGCATATATCCGCCAAGAAGGTAATGTTAACAAAAAATTCAAAGTGGTCCTGAAATTAGGATTTCTTCTTCATCATCACCAACCAATGGTCATTCGTGCCTCATGAAAGTAATAATTTCTGTAATTTTGTTGCAGATCTGCCAGTAACCTTTTGAGTTATGTTCTGACAAACATTTGTCAAACACACAAACGGATAAACCGATCAAACCCAAAATTTGGTCATTAGTGCCTTTTAAAATTGCTAACAATTCATTTAAATGTAGTGAAGATAAATTGCAAACTTTTGGATTTGTACTTCTGGCAAACAATTTTGACGATTATTGATTTAACACACATACGGAAAAACAAATCGTTGCCAAATGGTGGTCATTTGGTCATTTGTGTCTTTTAACGGGTTTAACAGTTCTCAAAAATTTCATAAGTAACCGTTCATAATTTTTATATTATGTTACTTACATTTTTACAAACATTGAGACAAACAAAGAAACGGACAAACAAATCAACACAAAAATTTGATTGTTTGCTCCTACAGTAATTAACCTCTACGATGACTGCAAATTTTATGTAGATCAGTCCATAACTTTTTGGGTTAGGCTTTCGAGAAAAAAGTCAGACAAACGAACAAACAAATGGTTTAACGGGTCTTCAACAAAAGTTACTGAACGGTTCCTCCTTACATAACTAACAATCCTTGTAAATTTTGTAAATATGAAAAATAAAAATATAAAAAATGAATATATATTTATTTCTGCCAGAGGGGAGGCTTTCATAACTTAATACCGTTTCATTTAATTAGCTTAATACTATTACATAGGATACACGATATTACAATATTTATTATGGCGGTACCATAGAACACAACGTTCAGTGTATAGCGCAGAGCTAGACAAAATTGTTCAATGAAAAAAGTGCCTATTTTACTTAAATACAAAGTTGCCTTACCATCTAGGGATTTGCAGATTGCACGCAGTCTAAACTTAAAATAAAATGCCTTGTTGCGACAACGGAAGCTACCTCTACCAAAAAATTCTAGAGTATATGACAAATGTATGCAATTTATATACAAGTAACACTTATTGTAAAAGTGTAGCTAATGAGAAAATACTTTCAGACCACGCATAGTCATCGAGCATAACTCCTTAGAACTACAACGCCAGCTTCCGTTTAGTTTTACTTTATATAAATCATATCTAATAGCCTCTCGCGTGATTTACATAGGACACATTACCGAGTAAGGTATACTACAATGTAACTAATGAATACAAACTCACTCGTGCGTGTATGTACATAAGAGACATTTGTTACAGACTGAAAGAAGTCACATACAAAGCTATCTATATTCTATACAAATCTACATACGGCGGCATAAGAGAATTCCTAAAACAATTTTCAAAAAATTTATTAGTGCATCGTAACGTTAATTCAAGAACTACAAGAAGTAACTTTGAAAACCATAGCCTTACATTCAATACAATGTTGTATTCGACGATACAGGGAAATTCCTAACACTGGAGATCAAGGGAATCGATCGTGTAGGTTTCGGAAGAAGTCTCAGGTTGAAGATGGCCTGGGGTATCGCATGTTTGTTTCCTCGATGTTGGAAACACATTTCCTTTGGCGAACACCACATGAGGTTCGTAACATCAAACAGTTGAATGAACTATCAATAGACTTTGGCCTGTCTATAACTTTTTGGTTATCTTGGTGATAGAGAGACAATGTGATAGACATGCTGCGGGACACACAAATAAACAAACAAACAAGCAGTTCGAGCTTTGGGATCGCTGCTCACGACAACACAACATACGAAACGTTCCATGTTCTTGAAATTAAAGTTTCTACGACTGTGAGTACAGCGCGTCTAAACAGCACATAAAAAGTACACAGCCCTGCTAATTTCGACTTACTTACCTAATTAAGAGAGCTATTTGAAACTTTACCGCAGACACTTGCGTAAAAAACCGCAGTAACTACTGACGACTGAGATTTTGAACTATTTTTAGAGCAGTGACACAGCTTTTGAGCAGAATCCACGCTCTCGACAACGTATGCCCTAGAGTTTTAAACAGCATTTCGTATTTTGTGCTCTCGTGATCTGCTGCCAATATGCCTACTTACCGCACAAGTTTCTTCAGTGGATCACTCGTAAATGCAGCGTGTTTAGCGAACAGATTATCAGTCCGGTACGTATTCTAGAAAGAATGTACGTTTATTGTTACCTTTAATTAAATGGGGATGATTTACAGACACATGCTTGGTTCTTTATTGTAATAATTTTACATAGGGTTCTCAATGGCAAAGCAGTTTCATATAATTAAAATGTTCAATGGAACTTATAAATTTGCTTGCTTACTTACATAATTCGAGGGCTTAAAGCCAGAAGTGGTTATGTCTATTTTTGACGAAATTGGGTTTTACTGACCTAGTGGGTGCTTAATTGGGAGGTATATTTTTAGTCTCACAACTGTCTATGACATATCTCTTCATCAAGCAGAGATATGTCATAGACACTTGTGACACTAAAATATACATCACAAGCTTGGTGAGTAAAACCAATTATGCAAAAAATGGACATACCACTAAACTGGCTCTTAGTCCTCGAATATGCTACACTTATACTCGCTTTCATATACGATATGTATTAAAATTGTTCACACCTATGGTCGTTAATGCAGGGTGGGTTTTTAAGTTTAAGTTAATGCGGCTATAATGCTGTATAGTCTCTTGATCTGTTACGCCGTGCAGATCAAATGCGGCATTTGCAACACATAAAGGAGCTCGATATCCGCAGATATCCATTGGTTTCCTGGCAATACAGAGACACCGACAAACCGTTGAACCTGTCTATATAAATTTCGTTAGTGCGGCTCTAATTAACACCCATCAGGTTTCATTATAGGGATTTTTTTTACCCTGGACCAGTTTGTGTCTGGCGGCTGCAGCCGACTGGAAGCCCATCCATGCACGTTACTGGACTTCAGGGTTTAAGCCAAAAATAATGAGTAGTAGTGGCCAAATTAAAAGAGAGTGAACTTATCCCATAATTATCCGCGTAATATCGAGTACCAACTTTATGACCGTTTCTGATTATGTTTTTGTACAAATAATTCATTTCGTTGGGGCTTCCTACAGGAAGCCATTCAACCCTATATATAGGGTTGAATGGCTTCAGTAAAACAAAATACTGGAACAACCATAGCAGCAGATATTCTGCTTCATACGCCGTTGTAGATAATACTTATCTATTCAGCTAAAGAAACAGGAAACGGTGAAAACCATTAGAAACCTATTGTAGAATATGCCATTTTCCCCATAAAGTTGATGTATGTGCCGCATAGATCGATTTCAACTGCATGGTCAGCAGATAGAAGTGCGGTCGGGAGCTGAGTCCAGTCTCTTCAAAATGGGAAAGTTGCTGAACGCTTATGATCTCCATGGTAAAATACATTTTCAAAGCTATATTTTTCTTACTCCCTCATGATATATTTGTACGCTTCCTAACACACAATGAAAATATTGGGATACAATGAATACCTTCAACTACAGAAAGAGGTACTGGCTTCATAAACCCGTTCCACTTTTTCTCTGTAATTTAGAAATAATATTATTATCATGCTAAAACTCGATACTTTTTGGCAGTTAATAGGTTTTTACGTATAAATAATTTGACAATATAAAACGTCATTTTGCTCGTGTTGGGAGTCTCCTCTTGTAATCAACGTTATTTATGTTTTCTTGAACACGCAGCGCTCTTCAGCAATCGGCGGCTCAAACAGGTTATTTCTAGGAAAAATCAACGTGTTTTATATGCGCTTCCGGGTTGTTATAAAACAATAAATTCATGAAAAATAGATGAAATGTACGCCACAGAAGAAAAATATGATCAAGAGATTATTCATTATGTATGTGCGGCCTTGAAGCAAACTGCATTTTGGAAGAGCATAAACATCATTCGAATTTTCAACAAGCGCATCAAATATCAGCTGCTATAAAAAATTCAGTTCGTGTCATAAAAAAATTATTTTTTTCCATTTTAGGCAAAATTCAACGCTAAAGCTTTCAAAATACGATCGGTTTTGTACGTTTAACAAAGTACGTTTCGTAATGAGAGTCACAACATAAAAAATATTAATGTCCTGCTATGTCGTCGTCTAATAGTCAAATACACCGCTCTATCATTCTTCCTGTACCGAGTAGCCATTGTTTGTGTGATTTGAACACATTCGTACGTTGGGCAGGTGTTGATTGTTCGTCGGATACATGCAGCCAGCCAATTATTATTCTAACAATCACACTTTGGCCGTCTTTGTTAATGTTCTATTGTTTAGTCTGTCTTACACAATATAAAGGTGAATATTTTTCTAAGAATATATTTGTTGAGGAAACTGTAGGCCGCCATTTTGTAGAGTGTGAAGTTAGGGGTTTGGAGTATTTCTTTCCGTTTCATAGAATATTTCAGAACTGTCCATTTTGTTTCGTTGTGAAACACACTTATTGAATTTGTCATGTTAACGTTTTTAAAAATGGAAATAAGTCGTGTGCAGTGATGCAATAATTCATGCCATCATGTGAATCTTTTGTGAAAATGCCTCCATCATTAGTACGGCAATTGATGTCCAGGTATTGATTGGAAATGCCACTTGACTCATTTTACTATTTTATGACAAACTAAGCATGGGCAGAGACGCTGTTACGTGTGGAGCTTAGGAATTAACCAGACCTATGATACAGTAGATTAATTCATTTACTTAGTTTCTAGTATTTGATGATACAGCACTATTTTGATGATAATTTAGTAACTGAAATGAAACCAGGGCTCAACTGTCGCTCCCAGCTTGAGGATACTGCACTTCATATTGTCAAGTCTTTAACATATAAATAGAACTTAGCATTTATGCATGAAAGAAGTACCGCAGCTGTATATTTTTTGGTACCTACATCTAACACAGGTGATCGATGGCCAGTGTGTTTGACTGGAACATTCTGGGAAAGTAATCGGAAACCAACATTTGTAAATTATTTTTCCGAGTAGTTTTAACAAAACAGACCAGCGGCAAACTTAGAAATCTCAAAACTTTGGAAAAAGCTACAAAACTATCTCAGTATAAATGCTGATACACAATTCTTAGCATTTTACTAAAATAGTCGGTTCGTTTGATAATTCCTACCCTTTAAATAATATGAACTGGTTTCTTAATGAGAGTTTATTTGATTTAACTGTAAACCTTCCGACGAATACTTTAGGTGACCGGAATGCTTCTTAGAATACTTAAAGAAAGCATTTTAGACGTCGCCAAGGCGTATGTAGTTTAATCTTTTGTAGCTATTTTTATCAAGGTGATTTTGATGTCAAATAATAAGTTTTCTTTTCCATCTCATTTCAGCCGCGCCATCAAGACCAATCCTGACGTTCTGCCCTCCACTCCTCTGCTGCAACTCTTCTTGAACGACTTCTGGGGCACTCCGCTGACACACAGCGGGTCCCATAAGTCCTACAGGCCGCTGACGGTGCTGTCTTTTAGGTGAGTTGGAGCACTCTGCTGACACACAGCGGGTCCCATAAGTCCTACAGGCCGCTGACGGTGCTGTCTTTTAGGTGAATTGGGGCTCTCCGCTGACACACAGCGGGTCCCATAAGTCCTACAGGCCGCTGACGGTGCTGTCTTTTAGGTGAGTTGGGGCTCTCCGCTGACACACAGCGGGTCCCATAAGTCCTAGCCTACAGGCCGCTGACGGTGCTGTCTTTTAGGTGAGTTGGGGCTCTCCGCTGACACACAGCGGGTCCCTACAGGCCGCTGACGGTGCTGGCTTTTAAGTGAGTTGGGGCTCTCCGCTGACATACAGCGGGTCCCTATAGGACGCTGACGGTGCTGTCTTTTAGGTGAGTAGTTCTATGGTGCCTTACCTCGCTGAAAGCCTGAACAATTGGCAGAGTAGTGGCATAACTACTGTAATGGCAGCACAAGTGCAGGCGTGTTGCACCAGTGACACCCGCCGCTAAAAATCGTGTCGCAATCGGCCACTGCTCATAACCAAAGTAACCTTATTAATTTATTTTGTATCAAGCCAAACACTTTTTGGGTTGCAATTGCAACACAATGCTTATTTGGTGGATTATGCAAAAGTAGTAACTTCACTGCTGTGGCACTCAAGCATTCTGGTTCTCGGTAGCTTTAGTGACACGCCCTAACATCTGAATTTTACCCGTGTTTCTATGATGGGTACAATATATATACATACGCAACATACAAGTAAGAATGATATCAAAATGGTATTCTGCAGCCTGCTTGAGCTAGTAAAGCCACATGCATCGTAGAACGCTAGTCACTCCAAAATAGAAATAGAGATGAGTCTATGACTGTGCTGAATCCAACCTTAAAATTATGTTGTCAAAGATGCCTCACTTAGCTTTTCCCAACCAAAAATATTGTTTACGAAAGCATCTCGCAATGTCATCTTTTGATAGCTTTGGCAAGTTTGGAAACATCAAAATGAATTTTCCAAGCCAGTAGGTACTCGGAAAACTTTCTTGCATGAGGCCTTTCATCGGTTTGGCACCAGTACTTTTTTTATTCAGTGCGATTGCGAGAAGTAGTAGGATTCCAGTTTAAAGCTCCGCAGATGGAGGTACTTCATTCGCCCTACGTCATACAAGCCTATAGCTTTTCTCATATTTTTGAACCTACCAAAAGGGCATCGAGTTCGCTTAAAGCAATAACAGTTGCGTTTGACAGCACCCAGGCTAATCCGAGAGTGGTGGAACCAGGCCAGGAAGTGAACATATATTTTTACACTTGTAAGGTCTCTTTCACTAGGATCCTTCATGTAATTACACTTTTTAAAGTGCAAAGTCATTATTTCTACATGCTTTTGAACACTTGCGTCTTAATGTTTGCGCATATTTGGAATTCTTTGCTTTGAAAGACCGCAGGCAGTGAGAATTCTTGGGCGATTACTGCGCCTCTAATTCCATCAAGTTCATCATCCGGCGATTGGCGGTCTCGTGGCTCACTTTCTGTCATAGTAATTACATGTGACGCTTAAATTTGCTTATTCTCGTTATGAAGACAGCGAAGGTTTTATCTTCTGTCGAAGGAAGTGCGTATCGGACCTTGGAAGATTTGGCGAGCTTGAGGCTGGTTAGTGGAGTCGTTGTAGCTCGTTGCGTGACGTTTACGACTCTGTAATGACGTTTGGACCTTTACGGCTCCGTAATAATGTGTAGTGGAGACAGTTGGAGAGATGGTGTTGGTATTGACACCACTTTGTTGGCAGGAACAGCAGTGCAGAAGACAGTTCGAAGGATGGTGTTGGTATTGACACTACATCCGCTGGCAGATGAAAGAGTTTGGTAGAGACAGTTGGGGAACTGGTGTTGACAGTCACACTGCTTGTGTTAGCAGAAACCGCAGCGTGGTAGAGACTGTTGGGTAATGGTTACTTTTAAGTAATTTTAAGTACATATATTTAAAATTTTTTAATACTTTTATTTAGTGTATTTTTCGATGCAGAATTCGAATCTGAAGTACGTTTTTTTCGCTCGCCCCTAGTTTTTGAGTAATGGGGGAAAAGCCCTAAAAATAGGGAAAAACTTCTAAAAAACACCTTACGACAATGGGGGACCCGTGGGAAACCGGGGTTTCTGGGTGGGGGGAGGGAAAAGCAGAAACGAAATCGTATATTTCGATCGTTAGCAGAACCAGTACTAGCCTTTTATTTAACTTTATGAGAAAAAGCTCATTGGACGTTAGCGGAACCAGTCCTGGCCTCTTACCTAACCTTACACGTACGTATTCATTGGCCTGTACGCTAATTACACTTGAAAGCCTATTATACCATACAATTACACATAATGCAAAAAAATTACACTTAACGAACCCTGTTACATCTAAACCCTTCGTTACCTGTATATATATATATATATACATATATAGCGATTTCGGGGTTTAAACGTAAGCGAATCTGAAAACCCCGGTTTCCCACGGGTCCCCCATTGTCGTAAGGTATTTTTAGGGGCTTTGCCATATTTTTAGGGTTTTTTCCTTATAACTCTAAAACTAGGGGCGAGCGAAAAAAACGGACTTCAGATTCGAATTCTGCACCGAAAAATACCCTAAATAAAAATATATATATATTTTTATCTACTTGAAGTAACCTATCGTATTTAGGCTAATATCAGAAATTTTCACGGTTTCAGGGTAATTTATGAGAATTTTCCCCTAGATTTTTATTCGCATTCCGCTTTTCCCTCCCCCACCCAAAAACCCCGGTTTCCCTCGGGCCCCCCATTGTCGTAAGGTATTTTTAGGGGTTTTTCACTATTTTAGGGTTTTTTTCCCTATAATTCCAAAACTAGGGGCGAGCAAAAGAAACGAACTTCAGATTCGGATTCTGCATCGAAAAATACACTAAATTAAAAAAATATATAATTTTTTATATGTACTTAAAAGTAACCTATACCGACTGTAGGGATGGTGTTGGTAATGACACTACTAGCTTAGGCAGAAATAAAACTATGAAAGTTGGGGAAATGTTCTACAGTTGTTTATATTGTCTATCTCCAGCCATCATTCAGTTAGAGATTGGAATTCTATTTTATAATAATTTATTATTGTTTGTCCTCAGGTTGAACTACGCCATCGCTGAATTCGACCCTCTTGTTTACCACGCCACGAATATTTTGCTGCACGTAGCAGCAACAGGACTATTCGCGGTACTCACGAACATCA
>LQNS02278159.1:16167015-16182664 GCA_001587735.2 Parhyale hawaiensis
AGGTTGCCTTAGTCTTAGGTTGCCTTAGTCTTAGGTTGCCTTAGTCTTAGGTTGCCTTAGTCTTAGGTTGCCTTAGTCTTAGGTGAATTGCAGAAAACATATATGTCCTTCTGCTCTCGTACCAAGTAAAGCCAATCTAAATGGAAAAAAAATGAAAGAAAACTGGAAGAAAAAGAGAAGTACTCTAGAGAGCGAGAGTACCTCCCAGATGAGATACTTACAGTACATAACACCAATACTCTTGGAAGCATGTGTCGTCCGCTTTTATAGCTTTTGGTATCCAGCTACTTTATATCGTGTGCATACTTTAATTTCCTTTCGCATCCGTACTCTAACGGTCTTCGTTCTGCTCTCCTTCCCTTTCAAAAACTGCTCTTCTCATGCACTTTCTTTCGCTGAGAATCAGTTGCTCGCCCTGCTTTGGCACTCAACATACAATTTCTTTCCCTTCTCTAGGAACACCGTACATTGATTGACGTAAGTTACACTTTGAATATAGCTAATTATAGTTGACATTGAGTGCTTGCCATTAGAATTGTTTCTGATGCTTGGCGATAACCTTCTAGCAGGTTTTCAAGAATGTTTTTCATTCCTCGCAAGCACGGCTCGAGCCATAGCACCCGTACTAGTAAATGCATTGCTGTTTGTACGACTAAAATGTTAAAAATCCTTCGGTGCAGAGGCTATAAGCCCCACATGCACCCCTCTGGCCTATGTGTTACAGTACGCATGAATAATCCTTGGTGAGGTGGGTAAGAATAGAGTGGAGTCGCCAAACTGTCATTTTCTTTAGCTAACTGATAGTTTAACAAAGTGCAGCCTCAAGTGTTCCGTCAAATACTACGTCAGAGCAGTGACTACAAGAATGCCAGACGGATTGCTTTTCTAAGAACTAAGATGGAAACTCCGGAAGACGACCTGTTTCATCTCCATACATAAATATAGTTTCGGAGGCGCACGACATGTACGGGCGGAGACACAGTTTTTGTCGGTAATGAGAGGTGAGCCGACGCTGGGGAAATGTAAATGGGACGCTGCACCGATCGACCGACTTGCTGCCTGGATGGGACATGGAGAGCTTCTCGTGCTTGATATGTGAATCATCTTCGGCTGATTATCTGGAATGCGTATTTCTACCGATCCTTTGCGACCTTGGCATGATTTGCAGATAATCTGGAAACACCACTTTACGGAAGTATCACATCGTATAGAATGAGTTGTGAAAAATCTTGAACTAATCAGCTGGTATTCATATTATTCTGAAGCTTTGTCTTCAGTTTATTTGCGAATGATTTCAGACTGATGATATGGAATGTGTTCTCTTATTTTGCGGAAGTTTTTTGTTTTTGGGTGACGAGTTGAACTGCTTTTGTAGAATTTATTGCTTTTTGCCGAGGCTTTGTGCTCTAGGGCAGAATTTCAAACTGATCATTTGGAACGCGTATTTACAGAAACTCTTCATTGATGTAATATGCAATTAATCTCAAACTGATTATTAGGATTAACTATCTTGCAACGGCTTCGTGGCTTTGATTGCTGTAAAAATACTGTCGAAATACATTTGTGTACTCCGTATTTTGGCGAAATTTTGTACTTCTCAGCAATGTTTCTAGAGCCCTATGTGTCAATCTGACATGGAATTAATAATCTGGAATACGAGTTTCTAATATTTTGATTTTGGACGCAGCTGATGCCTGCTACCTCAATAATCGCGAGTTAATTACGTGAAATTAGACTACGACGGAAAAATGTACCTACACCTGCAGCCACCGGAGTAAGATTAGGAGTTGGATTTAGTAGCACAGGACTTCAGTCGCTTTCCTGTCAAAAGAGCTTTTCACCAGAAAAATAGCATCGCTTGTAACCTTAGTCACCTGACGTTGAAAAGCTGACCCAGTCCGCGCTTGCAAGACTGGAATTTTCATCCCTTTAGAGCATCTGCTTTGTGAACTGAGCATGCGCAGGGTCGGTGCCTGCAAAATATCATGTGTCCGCTTCAACGACTCAACTTTGCCTATCGTAAAGCATAACTTTTGCTTTATGGACTTGATTGTAATATCGGAGCGCACAAAATACAGCGCGTTTGCGTTAAGGACTTGAAAAGATAAACAATATCTGTATTTCCAATATTTCCTCTAAATTCAGATTTGCATGAAAGATGTAGGTCGGTTAGTTAGCATATATACGGTTCATGTATATTTAAATCTTCTTCGGCGTAGCCGATGCCGGACATAAAGATAATAAAATGTGATAATTAACTTCTCACGTGCATGACAGTGCCACAGAGGGGGTTAGGGTAGCTAGCTCTCTACCTATACTGTGTTTAGGCGAGGTGCTTCGATCGACACAGGGAATCTCTGTATAGCCTCAATCGTTTAGGTTTCCAGTACCTCTTACTTATACTTGTTTAGTTTATATTTTCCTGTTTTCTTCATCAAGCTGATTGGTCATCTTCTCTTTTTCTTGTTTTAGTATTAGATTGACTTTCCCCTGTCGAGTAATGCATGCACCGCGTATTAATTAATTCTCGTGGTTTTCAATACACGTTATACTTATGTTTCATTGCACCATTGCGCTGGGTCAGTAAACTAAAAACAGGTTGCGAAGTTCTCACCCTCAGACATGATTTTCAACTTGCAGTTGACATACTACATGCCCATTTTTTTCTTTTGTCCGTTCACCTCTCTAATGACATGATGGCACCTGATATGCTGTCACTGATCTAATATTTGTGTGCATCACATACTATGGTTACAACAGAACCATATTATGTCAATCCGTTCTAAGCTGCTTTGGAAAGCAGCATAACGAGGCATATATTTTTCAGCGCGGTTCAGATAGGTAGAATAATTTAATATTTATCTTCCTGTATAACCGTTGGAAAGAAGCTAAACTGGTCAGTGAATGACGGCTTACTTTAATAGTCGTTGTAGAAATTTAATCCCCCTCCGGGGGCATAGGATGGGCCATAGGGTTAGGTTAGTTAGGTTCGCCCATCCTATGTTACGGGGAGTAGCGCCCCCAGGGGCTTTGAGTAGGTTACCTTAGCCATTAGCTAGGCCTTCGGGACGTCTGTCTTTCATGCCCACTTTGCTTCCTTCCACTTTCATACTCCTACTGATCTTACTGTTGTCTGTTCTTCATCTTCTTTCCCGACTTGCTGTTCTCATGCGCGTTGATCCTGTGTGGGAACACCTTCGTGCATGGGTTCCCCGTTTTTCTATCGACATACTATATGTCCCTTCATTTTCCTCTCTTAGAAGAGCTTAGTACTCATTTAAGGAGGCTTAAATCTTCTTATAATACCTAATAACAAGAAATTTAAGTGCACGCAGTACTGAAGTTATGGCTGATGCTTTTACATTCTACTGATAATTTCACAGTGCAGCAGCCCGGGGGAAATCGTCTCGTCTGTGTTCGGTGAAATATGTGAAGCTGCCGCACTTGACGTCATTACCTTCCGAACCTCAAATAGATATTGTTATGAGGCTTTCTAGCTCACCGTATGGTCTGAAAGACATTTTCGTTGTAAAAAAAAAACACACATTTGAAAGTAAATTAATTGAAAATCATTTTTAACTCAACGATACATCTGAAAGCACCAGCGCTGATGACAACAACAACATGGATAAGTTAAAAATGTGTCAAAGCCTCTTGGTAACAAATAAATGTAAACACAAAAACTACAACACAGCGAGAGCGTCTTTTCCCTCAAGAAATGAATGATGGGCTAAAGGCCACAAGGTAGTTAAAGTAGCAAGGTTATCCCATCTGCATTACTGGGAGCCGAGCCGCAGGGAGCTCCATAAATTACTTCAGTCAGGGCCTTGCAACATTTCTTTTCGTGCTCGCTCTCTTTGCTTCCTTCCTCTTTCGCCCCCTTCCTAAATTCCTTTCCTCGTCCTCTTCTTCTTTTCTGGCGTTTGTTTTTTTTTCTGACGTATTGCTTCCTCCTCCATCAGTTTGGACGACTATATCGGGGGCACGGCTTATTTTTGCATGTTAAGAAATAGTCATAATGATATAAGATAATCCGTAGAACAACACGGCAGTGCTACGTACGCTTACCGTCGGTGCAGTTTTTCTTCAGCTACTCAGCAACAGAGCGTCGCAAGGGCCCAGCCTTGCGGCGGCGGCGGCAACAGCAGTTATGCGCGGTTTTTTCTTTTGTCATTTGGTGTCTCTGTCTGAAATTTGGCCCTTTGGCTACTCTAATGTCGGCTCTTGGCAGCTATTTTGCCAGAAAAAGTGAGAAGGCATCACGACTTTGCATTCCTGGGTTTGAGCAGCTAGACACTTTCCGAAAGGGTTTTTCAAGTGCGAGGGAGCAGCAGCCTATAGGCCTAACGTGTATCAGTGTTATACATGTAATGTTTTATATGATACAAGGAAAACTGTTCCTTGATTTTCTATTTTATGTTGTTACTGTTGGATCGATATTGTCATAGATGATACCTATTCAATGGAAATCTGCACCTCTCCTCCCCAAACCCCCGAAAACGGTAGGATTATGGGCGACTGGGTTAGTTAGGTTATCCCATCCTCTACAATGGGTAGGCATGCACGCCTTCACCCAGAACCGTATGCGTTATTTTGCCTTATAGGTAGGCCTTCGAACACTTCCTTTGTGTGTCCATTTTGTTCTTTTTCGTCTTCCAATCCCTACCTAGTATTTTTTCAAGGATTTCTCTTCTTTAGACTTATTCTTTCCGAAGCTTGGTAATTCTCCTTGTATGGTCTGCTGTTTTCCTATACGCTATGCCTACACCCTACTTAATTATTTTAAACATGTAATATTTCTCTCTTTAAGAAGGTAAGCATTAAACTAATGTATCACTTAATCATTCTTTATAGGTACCTAATAGAGTTTTCTGCATATACGGGTACAATACGTACTTAACAATAAGAAGGCATCGCCGTTATCCAGTATGCAGTGGCTCGGTTGGAATTGCTAGTTTGAAAGCGTATATTTTATTGAGGTAAAAATTGTAACTTTTTCTGATACAACCTTACACTTCGTCATTGTTCCTTTCGCCATGTAACCGTGGACGATTACCAACGTCTGGAAGTGGGATCACGGTTTTCCATTGTTTTTCCATACTACTGTACCTGTCGCTTCCTCCTCTGCTTTTTTTCTCGGAGCTGGAAAGAACTTCATACACAGAGATTAAAGGCACGTTCAGTCGGGCAGCGAAACTGAGCATTTCAGGATTAATTTGCAGAATCTGCAGACAGGTGCTCAGGCTTCGACTTGTTGACTCAAGTTTCACTCGTTGACTCTTAATCAGCTACCCGTGAGACTTCCATAACGTTGTCTAGCCCCGTAAAATGGAAACTTCAGTCGGCTCAACGTTATCGGGCTGCTTCTAACACCCGCAACACCATTCAATGTAACGAAGAAAAAGTACCTGTTTGCATTTCCGGTCAAGTCAAGTGGGCTTGGCTTAAATCGACTTGAACGACTCAATCGAACGTGCCTTAATTAAGACTATGACAATAATTCTAGGGAAGCAAATGTTAAATAATAATAGGGCTACTCAGTTACGAGAATCATATCGCAAAAAGACTTCATGGATTTAGACGCTGCTACCTAGCTGCAATATTGCAATTTATCTTTTCATATACTCCTGCCCATTTTCCTAAGTCGGACATTACATTATCTATTGTGGTGTAGAGCTTCTTTATTTATGCTGTTACGCGCTTTTAATTATTCCGTGTGTTATGTATTGCACGTAATTCAGTATGACTTACATTGTACTTCGGTTGAATGCATGTAGCTTGAGCTCTATCCTTGCCGTATCATTCATAAATCCATGCATTCTCCGTGCTTGACACTCAACCCCTTGTTGAAACTGAGCGAGCTTTGAAGCTGTCGCCGAGGAAGCTAGCAGCCTAACCCGGAGCATATATTGCGAAAAGTGCGTTGTGACATTACAGTGATAAGAACCTGAGTGCATTAAGCCACTTACATTTGCATGGCGGTCTCACGCCACTTGAGAACAGGGCTTACTATCTCTGCCACACATATTTTGCATCTTAAAGTATAAACAGACAAGACTCTTTCTAGACCGCGACGCTGGCTACAGAATCACCATGCTCTCTCTCTCTCCTTCGCTCTCTCTCTTCTTCTCCTTTACTGCACCCGCAACTGCACTGAACTCTTGACAGTTTATATTTGAACATAGATTGCTTTAGTCTGCGTCGTATTTCTTGTCAAGCGTTGGTGTTTAGGTCCGGATGCATAAGCCCATGCAGTTCTTTGCTGTCATGTGTCACTTCGGTTGTAACTAAAAGCATATACGGCGACTGCATCAACGCTGTAAAGGGGCAGTAACACATACTATCGTACTCATAAACTTTCAACATAATCTTAATTTTATTTTACAACTGCAGAAAATTGTACGTTTTGAAGAAATGAGGGCGAGTCGTTGACTAGTCCGGGTCCCACGTACACAGTAAATTACTGCGTGACTAAGAGTTATTAGTCTTGGCTCCTGTTGAAATCTTAGCTTCTGCATGTTGTTGATTCTTCTCTTATTCTTCTTTTGGCTTCTTGTAGTTTAGTCTGCCTGTGTTAATGTTTTTGATGCTATTGACCTGCTTCTGTTATTACCTCCGCCAAGGAGGCTATGTTTTTGTCGTGTTTGTCTGTCTTTTATTCTGTTTGTGAGCAAGATAACACAAAATCTCATGGACGGATCTTACAAAATTTACAGAGATTGTTAGACATGGTAACAGTAACAGATGATCAACTTTTGGTAAAGATCCGATCATCTGTTTGTCTGCCTCTTTTTCCTTAGTGCTATAACTCAAAAAGTTATGGACGGGTTTTTATGAAATTTACATGAGTTGTTACTTGTTAGGTATATTATGAAGAGTAAACGACCAAATTTTGGGGATGATCTGTTGGATCATTCGTTTGTCACTATATCTGATTTTATGCTCGTTGGCACAATAACTCAAGAAGTTGTGACTGGATTATTATGAAATTCACAGCAATTTGTTAGAAATAGTAATGTCAAAAAGCATAAATGATTAAATTTTGGTGATATTCGGTCTGTCTATTTGTGTGTATTACTAATGTTTACCAAAATGTTTGTTAGCAGCATAACTCAAAAAGTTATGAACGGGTCTTCAAGAAAATTACAGAAATTGTTAATACCGCCAAAACGTACAAATGATTAAATTTTGATGTTGATACTAATTAAATCACGGTTTCAAAATCAATTTCAATTTTTCATTGGCGGAAGTATGCGCTCTCAGAGTGCTCGAGTTGTCTTTGCTTCTAGTATGGTCTCTACTTCTATTATTGTCTCTGCTTTTATTTATAATTATCTTTGTTTCTAATAATGCTTCAGCGTACCCTGATATTTTAATCTCTTGATTTGTGCACTATACGCGAGTACTGATCGAAATTAACGAGTACAAGCAAACAAACAAATAAAGAAACAAACCCACGAATAAAACGGTTATTTCTTCCCATAGTAATGTTTTCATTAAATAATATATTACAGCATATACTAGCTTAGTGAACTAGTTCAATACAGGAAAACAAAGAGGCTAACAGACTTAGATACAGATTCATATCTCCATCAAACTACACAACCTATGTACATTCTATACAAAGCTCGAATACAGTAATAAGTTCATACATAAACCTACTGTGAATTAATCGATGCATCGTCATGTTGTTAAAAAGGCAGAGAGAATTAACGTTGAGCACCATACTACTCAACCTACATACTATACAAAGCTTTATTACAGCAATAGGTGTACATATAGGCCTATTGTAAATTAGCTAACAGAAACAAACACAACATACGTCTAATATTACGTTGCATTAACTGTTCTAATTTCTATTAAAACGCCAATATTAACATGCTCAATACTTATATGAAACTTATAGTTTTTTGAGTAAAGTGGTCCAGACTGTTTCTAGATTAATAAAATTGTGTGTTGTTGCCCTTTTAAAGTTTTTTTTTAACTGACGGTCCCTTAATAGCGGTGACGGACTATAATGTGACGGACTATGAAGTAACGATGACGGAGTGACAGATCTGCTGTCAGCACGCCCACCTCTGGTAACACTCTAACGAAAATAAATTACTCTTCTTGTATTGCTTCAAAATTTTTTAAACTTATAAAATAGTAAAAATTGGGTTCTAACATATAATGTATCCTCTGAATACTTCTTCCTAATTGTAGAAGCGAGTTGAGAACGGTTGAACGTACAATTTTAAATTGCGGTATTTTTTTTGTGGCATTTGNCTTCTTGTATTGCTTCAAAATTTCTTAAACTTATAAAATAGTAAAAATTGGGTTCTAACATATAATGTATCCTCTGAATACTTCTTCCTAATTGTAGAAGCGAGTTGAGAACGGTTGAACGTACAATTTTAAATTGCGGTATTTTTTTGTGGCATTTGTGCAAAATTTTTATTTGATTTTAGATTCTAGCTCGTGTACGCCTGGCAATATTGCGCCTTGGAGTTTTAATGTCCTTGGCAACTCGTGGATGCTTATTACCTTCGCCAAGGAGGTTAGGTTTTCGTCGGGTTTGTCTGTCTGCCATCAAGATAACTCAAAAAGTTATGGACGGATTTTGATGAAATAAACAGGGATTGTTAATCATGTTAGGAGGAAGAGATGATTAAATTTTGGTGAAGATCCGTCCTTCAGTTTGTTTGTCTGCCTCATTTTTCTCAATGCCATAACTCAAAAAGTTATAGACGGATTTTTATGAAATTAACATGAGTTGTTAAGTATATCACAGCGAGTGAATGACCAAATTTTTGTGGTGATCTGTTTGTTCGTTCGTATGTTTGTTGCCGTGTTTGATTTTATGCTTGTTAGCGCAATAACTCAAAAAGTTTTGAATGGATCTTTATGAAACTTACAGGTGGTAGTAATGTTCAAAGGCATAAATGATTAAATTTTGATGCAGATCGGTTGGTTCGTGTATATGTTTGAGTTGTGTTTGTCATAATATTTGTTAGCAGTATAACTCAAAAAATTATGAACGGATCTTCAAAAAATTTCAGAAATTTTTAATACTATCAAAAGGCACAAATGATTAGATATTGGATTTGATAAAAGATCATAGTTTCAGAGCCAAGTTGAATTTTTCATTAACTTTGCTTTACTTGGCGGAGGTATGCGCTCTCAGAGTGCTCTAGTTATCATTACCTCCGCCAAGAAGGTTATGGTGTTACCGGAGTTTGTTTGTTGGTCTGTCTATCACCACGATAACTGAAAAAGTTATGACTGAATCTTTATGAAATTTACAGGGCATGTGCGTTAGGAGGCATAGAGGATTACCGTTTGTAACTTAAATAGTTATAAACAGATCCTCATGACATTTCCAGTAATTGTTGGGAATGTTACGAAGAGCAACTGACCAAATTTTTGTGATGAGTTGTCCGTCTTTCTGTATGTGTGTTTGGTCGCATGCTCTTCAGAACATAACTCCAAAATCTGTTGATGGATATACATGGAATTTTTAGAAATTTTTAGCAATGGCAACTTGCACAAATGAGGAAATTTTCGTGATAATCGGTTCGTCCGTCTGACAGTATATGTAATTTTGTCACATTGTTTGTGAGAACAGAACTGAAAAAGTTACGGATGGATCTTCAGGAACATTGCAGGAGTTGTTAGGAATATTGAGGAGCACAAAGGACCAAATTTTGGTGATGAATATAGGGAAATCCTGGTTTCAGGACTTTTTGGAATTTTTCGTTAACATTTCCTTGTTTGGCGGAGTTATGCGCTCTCAGAGTGTCTTACTTATTAGCCTTACTAGTGACTCGCGCCGTTATCAAATGCTTCAGAAAATTATTACTTCGACGAAGCCCCGTTTTCTTCCCCTTCTTCGAGGCTCTTCTCTCAGCACTACCTTTACTCTAGCTTGTGCTTTGTTGATCTGCACAATTTACTCGTGATGAAATCAGAAAAAATATCCGAAGTACGAATGTAATTTAGCGTCTATGCTCTCACGCAGATGTACTTAGTCGTCTGCGAAAACTTGGTAAGATTAGTCTGCCCTTCTTGTCTTTCAGCATAAGGATTGTCTTCTCTCTAATCCTTCAAGACGAGACGGATTGAGAGACAAGCAACTAACAAAACTGTCTTTCTTACATGCATAGTAGGAAAAGCTACATGTTTTTCTCCCATTTTCCTAGTCATTTTGGGATTACTGGTAGTACTGACATAGATTAGAAATGTATAAAGAACACTCTCTCGATGATCTGTTGAGTATGTGCTATATTGTTATTTTTTATTATTATTGTTGTTGAATAATACTATTACAACGACCCACACGGTTTTCTGAATTTATTTTTTTTACAAAAGTGTGGCTTGAAAAAGCTACTGCGTTTTACTGCGCTATCAGTAGCTGCAACATACCTCAGGTAGCGTAGAATGATCCAGGATGTTAGATTCATTATATATGGTATCTTTTTTATCCTACGTTAATTAGACAGTGCATGAAGCCAAAAGAAATGAAACTTAATTGTTAGCTAAGCCTCCATGTAAATAATTCTTTCAATACCCATTATCTTCTTTCTTTTCCCACTCCTTTACAATATTTCATACTCTTGCTCATGTTGCCCAAAGTATGTAATTGTGTCACTAGACTCAATACAACAGCATATTTAACAGAGACTGCTACATTTCAGTCGAGTGATCTATAAAACCAAACTCAGCACAAAAACACTCAACGGTCCTGCTTTGCAGCCCGCTGTAACGCTGTCAATGAGCTAAATACAAGGAGTGTCACAAACACGAAAGATATCTTTACAAGAATCACAAAGCAGTTATATCTTCTGTAGCTAATCCAGTAGCGCGGACGGCCGAACCAACCATCGCATTCAATTGGCGTCCGGGTCCGACTTCTAAATGAGTAACTACGCCTCGTTTCTCTTGTTTCCTAATTGCCTGTACATCCTCATGCTTGTTATACAGATGTATTTGCACGATACATTTGTTAGTCTGCCCAACATCTCGGCACCTACACCTGTCGCACCTATTAGCCTAGTGTCGTTTGGATGGCAATTGCTCTGGCTTCCAACAAAGGGCAATCCATTATACGGAGGCTCCCATCTGGCAGCAAGGTGCCTTTTCTCTGTACCACTTTATCCCTAGTTATGAAACAAGAGGTAGGTTGCGGCGAAGAATTGTGTGCACTATTTGTCAGATAAATTACTGAGATGACCATAAATGAAAGGCTAACGAGAGTTTCATGAACGTGCTGGCTTCAGCTGACATCTCGGTCCCGCCCCTAACTTTTAATTGGTCAGCAAGTAGCTGGTCCATTGGCTGACGTTAGGAACTTCATCATCTCCCGCAGTCTCCGGCCCTTCTCTCCTCGGCTCAAATCATGGAATGGATTGAGAAAACCCGACTCCTTAAGAAACTCCCTCATCAGAGGATTGTTTCATGTTCATGTGGCTTGTAATAGGACTGCTCAGAATTAAGAAGCTCGGCGTCTTCGGCGACGTGCTGGCCCGCCCAATTGGCAACCTCATGAAGTGGATGGGCGGGGTTAGAGCGTCCAGGTGCTTGTTAATTGGTCAGAACCCATAATTAAATTGGTCAGAACCCATACTTTAATTGCAAGGAACCCTGTAGTTAAAAAGGAGCAATCGGGTGGGTAGAGCTCATTTTGAGGGCGCCAGCTTCCTCTTATTCACATGACCTGTAACCTTTACCATTGATTTGCTTCGGTTGCGGTATCCTTATGCCTCTTCAGGGATCCTCTTTCTCTTGCTTATGCTGGCTCGTTACACTGTAGTTCTTACCACCAGAGCGAGTATTTCTTTGAGAAGAAGTACGATTCAGAACGGCCGAGAAACTGTGTTCAGATATAGTATTAACGAAATATTATTGTATTCTGGTTCTGAACCTCTCCATTATTTATTTTGCTGACGAGATGTGCGTTTCCACTTTATATCGTTAGTTTTCAATTACCAGATTCAGACAAGCAAAAATATTGTAGAACTGTGCGTTTTCATAATCTGATTTGTATTTTTTAGACAAATCTGACACACGCCGGGGAAAGTGTGATTGTTATTGACCCTCTATATTTATATTTTTAAAAACTAGCTTAAATTAGAAAAATTAACTTAATTAAATGGTACTATCTGTATTTGCAGTTGTCCATAGAAATTGATGCAAATTAGGGAACGTGCCAAATTTCATTGGCACTTCCGAGTTGCACATATCGAGCCAGGTCATGCATGGTTGTCCATATATTTCATAGCAGTTTCGTTTGATCGATATATGTTTGCCATTCCGGTTGCAGTTTGTACGTGAAGGATTCTGTAATTTTTGTTCTTAGGTGAAGCAGTAGAGGCACTTAATTCGGTCAGGTATTATTCATCAATTAATGGTGTAGTGAAATATTCTTTGATTCCTCCTTTCTTCATCCTGACAATAAATTGCATCACTTCCAGGCATCACCACCGGCAAGCGATTTGTGGAATTGCTTCTACCTATGTTGTTTGTGACATCGTTATGTTTCTTTCACAGTACCTAGGCCATATAGCTAGGACTTCGGGAGGTTTTTCCTTTCTGCCCTTTCTGGTTTTTCCTCTTCTATCCTGACTTGTTCGCATGCGCTTAATTCCTGTTTGGGTATACAGCCTCGTCCATGGGTTCCATGTTTCTATCGACATATTGTATGTCCCTTTTTTCTTCCTTCGGAGGCTTAAACTAATCACTATAATAGCTAATAGTAATTATTATTCTTCAGAAGTAACTCAAGCGATAATTTTTCTGAACAGGTTTTTCGTATAGATTATTGCTAGCATGAGAAACCCAAGCTTCTTTCATATTTGGAAGTTAGAAAAATATACATAGCACAAGTTATATATGCAGAAAAATGAAGTGCTCCCTCCTCTTCCCCACAAAAAAAAAGAAAACAACTTAAGGTTTCTGGTGCCAGATACGAAGCAAATTGTCCTAGTGTCATAGGCTGCTGGGCGTTCAGCTACGGACTACAAAGTAACCCCCAGAGAAATGAAATTACAGTAATCAAATGCAAGACTTTCACTGTAAAAAATCCGTAACTTTACTGGAGGAATATCCATAAATGTTGCTCGGCAAGACCCCGTATTATGCTTCACTGAAGAATATTGTATTTTCTCGTTGGCCAGCAACTATACCTACACTTCGCGTGGTACCAGATAGCAGTTCCTATACAAACTGTCTTTAACGCAATATGCAAAGTGAGATCTCGACTGAAATTTATTAGCTTTTCTTGAAAATAAAGATATAGCTATTTTGACCTAGACCTAACGGTTCCGATGGCACATCGCTTAACCAACATAATAAGTGGCAAAACTGGCATACTGAATAAAAATTTAAAAAAACAAAGTAGCAAAAATGTTGTTTAATACTTATCTAACTATACAATAACGTTTTTCTGACACAGTTTATTACAGAACCAGGTTTTATTCTAACTGAACAAATTGAGAACCAGATGTATACGTTCTGTTTAGTCTAAAGCAGTCAGAAGATTCATGACTCTTGTGCGTACTTGTGTAATTTTCTACTATTCAATTACGAATAAGACAATGTATCTAAGTTAATGCGATAAAACGAAAAAACTACGTCAGCAGTCAAAAGCAGTTGTTTCAGGACAGTTCAACGTCCAAGCACTTGATAATGTGGATCTGTTAAATAATAATCTATACTATCTATACTATAATAAGAGAGCCGTCTGTCCGTCAGTCCGTCCGTCCGTCTGTCCGTCCGTCTGTCCGAAGCCTTATTTTTCCCCTATGTTAGTACTGGAGAAAAAAATTCCAAGGCACCCAACTTATTTTTTGCCAAACCGTATCCAGGATACGAACCCGGGAATTCCCGGGTTATTAGTGAAGGCCTGCCTGGTCACGGGGCTTTGTGAACTTGGTTGCTTTTGTGCACTTCGTGAACTTTGTTGCTTTTGTGCACTTCGTGAACTTCGAGGACTTTGTGGAAATGGTGAAATTTGGAGTATTGTGAACTTTTCCGATAGGATGGCAAGATATTTTCAAATGCATACTTTCATGACTTATTCAACAAAAGGGTTGCATTTGGTGCACTAGTAATAATAATAATAGAGCACTCTGAGAGCGCATACCTCTTTTAAGCAAGGCAACATACCCTGCAGTAACGAAAAATTCAAATTTCTTCTGAAACCGTGATTTTCTTTGTATCAACACCAAAATCTAATCCTTTGTGCCTTTCGACAGTATTAATAATACAATTCCAGAAATTTTCTTGAAGATCCATTCATAACTTTTTGAGTCATGCTGCTAACAAACATTCTGACAAACATTAGTAAAACACAAAAATAGACAAACCGGTCGTCATCAAAATTTAATTATTTATGTCTTTCAACATTACCAAACACTCCTGTAAATTTCATAAAGATCCGTACATAATTTTTTGAGTATTGTGCTAACAAGCATAAAATTAAACAAAGCCCCAGACAAACATACGAACAGACAGATCATCACAAAAATTTGGTCATTCACTCTTCGTAATATACGTAACGGCTCATGTAAAGTTCATAAAAATCCGTCTATAACTTTATGAGTTATAGCATTACGAACAATGATGCAACCAAACAAGCAGATGGATGGATTTTCACCAAAAGTTAATCATCTGTTCCTCCTAACATACTTGCAATGCCTGTAAATTTCGTTAAGATCCGACGAAAACATCACCTCCTTGGCGAAGATAGAGCGGCAATATAGGGTGTTTTCGGTGTTTTCTTTTTTACGGTCACATGAGTTTCACGGTCATATAGCCATGCAACTAGAGCACTCTGAGAGCGCATACCGCCGGCGAGCAAGGCAAAGGCAACGAAAAATTCATATTGCATGGTGCTGAGACCATAATTTTCTTTGTATTAACACCAAAATCTAATCATTTGTGCCTTTTAATAGCATTAACAGTAGCACTTATTTTTTTGAAGATCCGTCAAGAATTTTTTGAGTTTTTCTGCTTACAAACATTCTGGCAAATATTAGTCAGACTCACAAGTAGATCAACCGACCAGCACTACATTTTTTTAAAATCATATATGTCTTTTAACATTACTAACAACTCCTGTAAATTTTATAAAAATCCATTCCTAACTTTTTGAGTTTTATGCTAACAAGCATAGAATCAAAAACAGGGACAAACTAACGAACAAACAAAAATATCACAAAAATTTGATCATTTACCTTTCGTGATATACGTAACAACTATTGTAAATTTCACAAGGAAACCATCCACATAACTTTTTGAGTTGTGGAAATATGAGGCAGACAAACAAACAGATGAAAGAATCTTCACGAAAAGTGAATAATCTGTTCCTCTTAATATACTTAACAATTCTTGTTAATTTGTCAAAATCCGTCAATAACCTTGAGTTATCTTGGTGACAAAGAGACAGATAAACCCGACGAAAACATGACCTCTTTAGCGGAGGTTAAATATGCTTTATTAGGCGCACAGAGAGACATGGTATACAAGGAACATCTTATTACTAAAGTTATTATTATTATTATTATTAAATCACACCAGACTGGCAACGCAGGAACGGAGAAACTCCATGAGGTTAACAAACCCCCACGCAACCAGCCCAGCGGGTGGAGAAAACAAAAGAATAGAAAAA
>LQNS02278159.1:16196361-16207983 GCA_001587735.2 Parhyale hawaiensis
CGACTGCAGTGATGTTGAGGTAATACTGTTGACGTTTCCGTGCCGACTGCGGTGATGTTGAGATAATACTGTTGACGTTTCCATGCTGACTGCAGTGATGTTGAGGTAATACTGTTGACGTTTCCATGCCGACTGCGGTGATGTTGAGGTAATACTGTTGACGTTTCCATGCCGACTGCTGTGATGTTGAGGTAATACTGTTGACGTTTCCATGCTGACTACGGTGATGTTGAGGTAATACTGTTTTTATAAGTATTATGTGTTCCACTGGCTGACAAGTGTTGATACGATTCATTTTAATAATACATTTTAATTTTATGTCATTTTAGAAGAATAATGTTACAGTATTCTCTGTGCACAGTAGGGATGAGCTCACATATTCACTTCTATAGTAGGTATAGCTCATGCAATAAATGAAATTTCAGTCACACATTAGTGTGTTTTCAAGTGCACTAGAACTCCATTCGTTCAGTTAATTTGGACGAGTCAGTCTCTGACCCTGTGACACGAGCGGTGTGTAGAATGCCCTGCAGCAGTGCTTGGGAAGACAGTGCCGCACACTCACTGAAATTTCAGTTACACCCTCATGTTATTATTAATTTTTATACCATTTCACCCGGTCGCCAGGTCGACAATAGTGCTATAAAAAAAGTATTTTGTGTCATAGTTCACTTCAGGAGGCATATAGGACGAGTTAGACAATCGAGTTAGGTTAGTTAGGTTCTTACCCATGCATTGCAGGTTATGGGGCGTAGCTTTCCCTGGGCACATAGATAAATCGCCCTCATGGTTGAACTAACGTAAGGTTATCCGGTTGCATGACACAAACAAACAAACGAACGTGTGATGTCACAATGCGTCCCGCATTTGCTTATTTATGTTACGCGATCGCATAACCTAGTGCTAGTCAGCCATGGGTGGCCCTAGCCTTAGTTCAGCTTCCGGTACGAGTTTCTTTCGTACCCAGTGCGCTTTCTTCCTTTGTCCTCACGTCGCCCGACGATCTTTGTGCTTTTCTTCCTCTCTATTTCCGATTTGCTGCGCGGCCGTTGTGCACTGATTCATTAGATTAGGTAGCTGGCAGTTGTTATGTCAGATAATTTTGACATTTGAGGATGAAGAGCAAGAGAAAAAAAAATAGAAAAAGTATTTTCGAAAACCGTGTCAAGATTAGAAAGTGATCGTGCAAGCGCGATTAGGTTGCAGCAGACTATCCGGGACACACAGACGTTCGTTTAGTGACTGCTGGGGAAGAGTTCGTAGCTGTGGAAAGTGTTGCTCCCCGTGTTCATCTCTGGACCGACAACTTCATAAGGAACTCCATTCCAAATGTTCACTGCCTATGAAGTTCTGGGGAAACTGCTGGCTGAGAGTCGTTCTTCGCGTCTCTACGTGTGAGTTTTTGGCCGTTGTTTCGGAGGCGATCGTTTACTGCTCTGTCATAAAGTCCGGTTGTAGGCCAGTGTTGGAACACCTTCCGCTTTGGGTTCTACGTTTCACTCAACATACGTACTAGTTGTTTCTTCCATTTACGTCTCTCGAAACACCTCTTTGTGTCTTGGAAAGCTCAAACTAATTATCTAAATGTGACGTCACATTTAAAATTTAGGAGCACATTCAATTTAGATTTTGCAGAGGACTGTAAGTAGCCATGTCGTACTTACTGTATCTATATCATACCGTTGCAAATTGTGCCATTCTTACGAAAAGTGATCCTGTACTCGGACACAAAATGAACTAGAAGTTAAACACTATCACACTTTTTTTTAGATAGACGTTCAATACCCTTCGTATCTTGAAAGCACAAGGCTAACTATAATTTCTACACCTATTGTGCTTGATTTCGAACAAAATTTATACACTTACAGGTAACCCACATGATAAATAGTATAGGAGAATGATAATTGCTGCAACGATAATACATACACGGCGAAATCAGCAACAGTTGTCAGCTTGTCACCACGGTTATTGTTAGCTGGAAAACCAATGTCGCTGCGTCATAAAGACTCGTTAGTGTACTGGCGTCTCAACTGAGTTTATTTTTACAGTTCATTAAGCTTATCTCGGATGGCATCCTCTCAACCTTCGTATATTAGCCAAAGTTATGTCTTCTCAGTGATAACGCATGCTCCTAAGAGCTCCTTTAGGGTTGAACTTGTCTTCGCTCTATGCCCATAGGTGTTTGAACTTGGTGTGGAATAGGGTTTGCTCTGGTTTGACGCACTCAGCATTATAGTCTTCATCAAGGTTTTAAAATGCCGTAGATATATTCTAGTCTGACTTTTTAGCATGATTTCTCCATAGATCCCAAAGTCCTTTTTATTAATAGACTGTGGGTTAGAAACTTATCTGTTAGTAGGTGCTTGAATGTGCTGGACTCACTATGCTTGTTCAAATTTGAGCCTCGCAGTCTACTTTCATGCACTGATGTTGAGTTCGTGCCTTTAATAAAACTTGTTAAAGTAACTTTGATCGTACGGCGTATATAAACAGCTTTGTATTACATGCCTGATGTAGTTAAGTAAAATTCAGCATAGCTTACCTATGATTTTAATTTGAAAATCTAATACGCCGTATTTTACCGGTACATTCAGCCACAGTCCTAACCAATACTGGCCTGCAGTGCAAATTGTTTAAATCTAGCAGCTCGTAAAAAGCACCTCAGGATGGATTTGCTTACGCTATGTAAATCATTTAAATAAGAAATTTTAAAGTGTGTTGGGAGCTGCTGAGCCATCATACAAATGCAAACCTCATTTGCAATTTCACGTTTCTTTTAACATTATATCGAAAATTCGAAGAACAACTGTTGCACTCTGTGCTTTATGGGGCCCATTTTAAAATGTCTGAATTTAATTGCTCCCGTAAAAAACTTCTCTTAGTTGACATGCTTTGTTGATTTATTTCTCCAGAACATTTCTATGATTAAATTTAAGCACTTACGATCAAGTACGCTCGTAAGTGCACATTTCTGCCAGGATTGCGGCATATCAAAATTTACTCCGTATCACAAGCATTGTAGTATTCGGGCTTACTAGCTGGACCCGTGAAACTATATCATGTTTCAGCAGGGCTTTCCAGTGAATGCCTGATTCTTTCACATATTGACACGACAAAACCGCACATACAATAAGACTGAGACTCGATTTAACAAACCTTCCTTGCTGGTAATTCTTTATCTTTCATATGGCAGGACACGTAGAAATTTCACGGCAATAAAACCATGGACCACTGTATGTAGATTAACGATACAAGTTCGCACAGATCCATACAGGGGCCCTCAGGTTCATAATTAAATGACCGTGCCTTGTTTTATTCGATTGCTAGCCTGTATCATTGACTTTAATTCTGTTGGTTCAAATTCACGCCTGCCTTTTTCTGCAGTTCGAAAGAAATCGAAGTGCCAAGCATGGTAATCCCGCCGCGCATCGCGTGTAGCTGTCTGTGTGCTTACGGAGAGTAAGCGCAGATTCTTGCAAATTACTTCAGTTTTTGTGGAGCCGCAATGCGACTCTCTTAATCTTTGTCGCATTCCTGCTACGTGCAAGCCGCTAGAGGACCTGTCTTCTGCTGTCAGTGCCGGTTCTGGCCGAGAGCAAGGTACTGTTTGAACAAATCCATAACATCTGACAGGTGTAGACAAAGATCGCTGCTGTTAATGACTGTCTTGACACCATAAAGTGACACTCGCAAACCATCGCCTCGTTTAGTTGGACGTTGTTGCATTGTGTAAAGCTCGACCATTATTTTGTAAGATTTCTCGATCTCCGGTCGAAGAGCAAGCCAATAATTTGTCGTCCATTCTTGAGCGCAGTGCTGGGTAGACACAAACCTTTTGTCTGGCTGGAAGGGTCTTATATTCCTTCCGCCTAGTTGACCATTTGCATCTGTTTTCCATCAGCAGCTGAAACTTGGCTACCTGCTTCAATAGACGCACATATCAAGAAATGCAATTGCGGAAGCTCCTGGTATGTCATTGTGGGAAAGGTTCTCTGAAGAGAAGACAGTTGTCCTGTTGCACTCCAGCCTTTGGTCAATTATTTCATTAGAAGGCTGCTCACTAATACAATTATAGTACAATTAGGGAGAAGACAAGCTCAGGGCGTGGAGTCAGGCAAGCCTTCGGCAAAAGGGCGCGAAGTAGCCGAAGGGTGGGGAGGGAAGCTGAGGATCGGAGGATCGGCGAGAGCATTGGCAGTGAAGGGTAAGGAGAACTGTGGGCATAATACGACAGAAGCGCTTAACTTGATCGGCCGTTGTATCTATTGAGTCTTATCCATTCGCTACTTAGGCGTTGTTAACTGAACACAAACTTTGTCATCGGTGGCACTGCTGATGGTCTGCGAGGCTGTGGCCACAGCAGGAGCGTTTTGATGTGGTGGGAGTTGTATCCACAGACTTTCATCCATTCTCTAGTCAGTCTTTGTGATCTGGACGCAAACTTGTTGGTTTGCCGTAGCACTACTGATGGTCAGGTAGTCGGTGTCTTGCAGTAGCACTTACGAGTTTAGATTTGGTTGCAGCGTCCTCCGGCCTTAGCCATTCGCTCGTCAGCCAGTGCGACTTAGACACAAAATTGTAAAGCACTGGTGGTGCTGCTCATTGTCAGTCAGATCGTCGCCATACTCCACTAGGTTGTATGCAGAGACTGAGCTTCATGAATTGTCGTCATCCCTTCGCAAACTCAACACAATTGTATTACTGGTTCATCGGTGACAGCGGTCAGTAAATATTCGCTGCCAAAGCAATTTCATAGTAATAATGAGTACAGTATTATTAGGTAAAACACCAAAAGGTGATGGATATTCATTGTTTCTTTCCTTTTTGGAATGTATATTCACAGATTTTTGCAAGCTCGTGCATAGTAGCTTGAAGTACAGTTTGTCAACACTTCTCATCTCCCAGTGTAACCGTTTCAAATTTGTTTCAATGCGCCTAAGTCAGTAACCTGCACATGAGCCGTGCTCGATGAAGCAACACGGAGTTGATATCGCCTCGAGCTGCTCGATAAACCGCGAGCGCAACAACGGAGGCTACTACAGCTCGTCTTAATTCATACTGTTAGTAAGTTACGAGTGTGCCATGATAGAAGCCGAAAGATAGTCAGGGTGGGCCCTGGCTGTCTTCTTCAACGAGCTCTATAGCTTCACATTCTTCATGACATGAACACAACGAACGGTGTAGGCTAAATGCGTTAGTGCGACGATGCTGTGGTCCGGAGCCCCATCTTTTACATTTCCTATAGGAGTATAAAACGTTAGTATGCAAAGCAGGTGTACCAGGTGCACCTTGGGCGTCGTTCCATTTCAGGCCTTTGTTCTCGTGTAACCTGAACACTTCTACTTGCAAGCAACTAGCACGTACACTAACCTGAGCACTTCTACTTGCAAGCAACTAGCACGTACACTAACCTGAGCACTTCTACTTGCGAGCAACTAGCACGTACACTAACCTAAGCACTTCTACTTGCGAGCAACTAGCACGTACACTAAGCAACCTGTGAAAAGCACTGGATGCGCCTTGCGTTTCGGTATCTCAAAATCGGTTTGCCGTACAGTGCGAGTTTCTTCAACTCGATGCTTGACCACGTTGGGCCGATTTTTCGGCCTAAATGTTATATATGCCTTGTCGAAGGAATAACTCGATTTGTCACGTCTACAAATGCGTGCAGTAGAAGCGGAAGGATTATTGGTTAGTGAGCCGCACATACAAAATAGCATTTCTCTGAAGTACTGCACGGTGACAGTAGCAAAATTGATAGAGCACGACACTCGTTGTGTCGGGGTCTAAGGTTCGCTTCAAAGCCAAGAAGGTGAAGTCTCGCTAAGTTCGAAATTCCAGCGTCAGCATATCTGACATTCATAGTGTATTGAGAGGCACTGGCCTAACCAGAAATGGGGACGGTCGAGAGGTCGCACTTAGCATATGACGTCATCACGGTGATAGTCGATGGTCGACCAAGGCCGTGTACTCCTCCAGGCCTAGCGGCCTTCATTTAGCTGCAGCACGTGGCAGTGCTCGTGGAATTCTTACTTGGCTTTACGGTCAAGTTGACTGTACCTTTATCTTCATTAATATAGAGAAAGAGAACAGTCCGTTTCTGCGTAGAGTCACCTTTCACTTTATTTCTCTTATGTGTAATAAGCATAATTCAGCATACCTTATAATATATTTTCTGTTATTTTGGTTCTGAGGATATTCATGGGGTTTTGGTCCGCATTGCTGCCTTTTCAGGGGTGTTAATATGAGCTAGCTGGATGAATACTTAACGTTTCGAATGTTAATGAACCCCATTTTTACATCTGAGTAGCTTGGTCTGGTCTTCTGCTATGCTCGAGGACCCATTATCCATACAATAGCTACCATATAAGAGTGGGAAAAGTGTCCCCAACAAACCTACCACAAAGTATAACTAGCACTTTGGCTAGCAAATGGTGTTGGTATGCTTGAGCTATTTAGTGTCTGCATATATTATATTTAGTTCCTTGAATACGTGTATTTTTCCGTCTACATTCATTTATAAACGCTCCCATGATGCAAATGCTGCAGTATAAGCATCTCTAACCTACGAGAGCACAAAATGTGAAGCGTATACGTTCTTTAAAAACATTTTGTGATCGTTATTACAATTCGGCATTTTTGAATGTCACGCTGTAAATACACGTCTTTGCTCATCTAAAGAGTCCCAAAATTAAGAGGAAATGCGTCACTTCGCCATTTTTGGGTAGTGCAACGATGTCCAAGACGCAACCGAGGCCGGGAAACTTATAACGAACGTTTAGTATTTTGTACGCGCGTAAGCAATAGTTTTAACAATTTGAAGAGATTCTTCCCCGCAAATTTTTGTTGAGAAAAGTATATTTTTGTAATTTTTTACCTACTGTTACATGCAATGCTATTTTGACCTGACCGCGACTCGTTAGTATTGGATCAGCACTTCTAGGCTTTTCACTCTGTAGCCATAAGATTTAGTTAAAAATCTCCCTATATGTTGATTCCAGACATTTTTTTCTGTAGTTATTGACAGACTAATGAATGATTCGCACGAATCAATAAACTAGAGCACTCCGAGAGCGCATACCTCCGCCAAGCAAGGCAACGTTAACGAAAAATTCAAATTGGTCCTAAAATTAGAACTTCCATTTTATCACTACCAAAATTTAGTCATTTGTGCATCTTGGTAGTAATAACAGCTTCTGTAATTTTATTGAAGGTCTGTCTGTGCTTTTTAGAGTTAGGTTCTGATGAACATTTTGACGAACGTTAGTCAAACACACAAGACGACCAACTGATCATCAAAATTTGGTCGTTTGTGCCTTCTAGCATTTATAAGGATTCCTGCACACTTCATGAATATCCATTCATAATTTGTCTCAAGTTATATTTCGACAAACATTTTGTCAAACATCAGTCAAATACACAGACGGACAAACCGATCATAATAAAAATTAGGTCATTTGTGTCTTTTAACATAAATTTCATAAAGATCTGTTCATAATTTTATGGGTTTTCTTCCTGACAAGATTAAAACAAAATCGAGAGATAAACAAACTCATAAGCGATTCATCAGAAAAATTTGCTTATTTGCTCTTTGTAACATTCCTCACAATTTGTGCAACTTTCATGAAGATCCATTCTTAACTTTTTGAGTTAGGTGTGATACGAAGTAAAAAAGAGGCAAGCAGACTGTTCCTCTTAACATGCCTAACACCCTTTGTAAATTTCCTACAGATCCGTCCTTAACTTTTTGAATTATAGCACTCTGAAAGCCGCCTGATATTTCCTGATATTTTGTTGAAATATGTTAAATACATTCCTTAGCCCCATCAAAAGATTCATAAACCCACTCTACATGGTTAAACTTTATTTTCAAATAATGAAAATCGTTCTCTTATTTTGCCCGCTAGTGTATGTATGTAAGAATGGGACCTTCATCGAGCAAAGAATGGTCTAGCGGCCATAGGGTTAGGTTTTAGGTTCTATCGCTTTGATCGGAAACGGAGGTTGAAACTTCTTAACTATAACTAACTAACTAGTTTTTAGGTTCGCCTGTTTTGCGTTATGGGGAGCAGCACCCAAAGGGACCCTGCAGCTTACCCTAGCTTTAGCTATGACTTTGAAACGTCTGTTCTTCCTGGCCATTTTGATTCTTTCTACTTTCATACTCCTGCTGATGTCACTTTCCTCTGTTCTTTCTCATCCTGCTGTTCCCATGCGCGTTGATCCTGTGGGGGAATACCCTCGTGCATGGTGGGTCCCACGTCTCTATCGACATACTAATGTGCGTTCTTTCTTCCTCTGTTAGATCGCCTTAGTTGTGGAGCCAGAGGCTTAAAATACTCAATAATAATAATAATAATAATAATAATAATAATAATAATAATAATCCTGTGTTGGAATACCCTCGCGCATGAATCCCACGTTGCTATCGTCATACTGTATGTCCCTTCTTTCTTCCTCTGTGAAATCGCATTTTTGTGGAAACTGAGCCTGAAATTATTCAATATGATGATAATAATACGAAAAAACTACATAAATATCTTTATCGTTGTACATTTGATATGAAAACGCTTCCATGACCTTCGACAAGCGACGGTTTTAAGCAACTCTGATAGTGAAATGCCGTTCAGCAAGTATCTGGAGTAACGAAGGTTACTCCTGAGTCTGAGTTAAGTAGGTACTACGTATAGGCACAGTGTTGCTAGGCGAAACGTTGTACAAGTTTTCCAGCTCGAGCTAGTATGACATGACTATAGTGCCCTACGCCCTCTTGAAATGACGGTGGAAACTAATAATATCAACGAAACCTAATGTCTCATCCTTCTTCTTCTAGGTTCTGTCCCGACATTATCTTTGTTTTTTGCTAATGATTCTTCTGTTGAATACAATTTTCGTATCTTGAACTCACGGCAAATAAATATTTGCGGGGGAAATGAATAAATTGTGATTCAGTAGCTGTGCGTCGTCTCAAGGTGCTTTGTACGTCTTCAAGGCTTATGTTTTAAAATTTTAACAGAGGAACGGCCTCTTGGCCGTCGAGTAAATTTATTTTTCGATTTAATGCTCAACTCAAGACAGAGAATCCAATAAAACAAGCAGCCAATGATCTGCTCATTATTACACTGTGGGATTTTTTACTTTTCCCAGCATATTCACCTGGCGGCAGGGGCTGAGAGCCGGGCACTGATTTAAATATAATTATTGTACCTGCACTTGCATGAATTACGGTAGAATATTAATTGCATCAATGAAGCCTCATTTCTTTCCCAGCTCCTGGAGAGTCTGTTCCCAGGAATATTTTCCACTTTTCTCTGCGTTGATGAACTGAATTTGCGCATCTTGAATTCGGAAAAACAATATTCGCGGTCGGAACGAAGTACAGTCTATACTGTACAGTACAGTCTATACTGTAGTATCTACACTACCACGGAGAGGTACTGCAGCCGTTTTCAGACCTTTGATTTCAAAATTTGATAAAGCCACGGTCCTCTGGTCGTCCAGGATACGAACTTTCTCTAATCTAATCCTTCGTATCTCGACGGAGAGACGAGCAACAATCAACAAAACTGCGCTTTATTATATAAAATATGAGGTATTTAAAAACATTAGATAAATATTATTGCTTGCCACCTGCACTTTTTTCTTCGTATCGCAGCTTTGTTTGTCTCTTATTACATTGCATGATTTTTGTCAATTTCCTCATATTATAGCTGATAATGAAACGCTTCACGCAGTGAGCCCAAATTATATACTTTGGGAGGCGCTGGAGGGGTTGTATTTTTGATATACCGGTGTTCTATTTTTAAAAATTTCCCCCAGTATTATGAGTTATTAAATAGAGTAGCTTTTGTCAAGCTCCCCCTTATGGCGGATAATGACGCGTTAGGCGGTGGCTGCTTTTGTTCCCGCCGCAGTGGCTACCGTGCGGCGGCGCTGCTGCTGCCTCCAGGCACCTGTGTCTTCGCTGTGTGTCTCCAGCCGCCAAAAAACTACGAGTTAATTCCATTGTTTATGCTTGACAAAATAGTTTCTGCGGGCAGACTTCTGTAGGTAGGTACTTGTGTCTCAGGATGAAATAAGACGAAAATCGGCATTATGGCGATGCATTCCACGCTGCTGATTGGATTTCCACTTGGTCCTGAAGGCTCATCTACGGACCGATCTCTACAGCTGGGTAATATGAAATATGAGAAAATCGTCATTCTGCATGGAGCATTCTACGCTATTGACTGTTTACCAGTTGTGATCTAAAGAATTTCGATATACGGATGGATCCCTGTGTTCACGTCTGTCTCAGGAAGAGCTGAACAATATTCAACAAGAAAATTGGCATTGTACATGTACATACCACGCTGCTGACTATCAGATGTGCTCTTTGAAGTTTCTGCACACAGATTTCTGAAGATTCTTCTATCGGAATGAAATGAAACAAATTCGAAATTGTACTATTCTATTAATTCTCTGCGTTTATTTTACGCTGTCGCCCTCAGGGGTATATTCTGGCGGGCCCTATCCCTGCCACAATATATTTGGGTCTCACGAACCCAATGGTCACAAGTGCCTATTCCGCAGATGATGTTGCAGCTGGCCGCAGTTCCTGTTGACGAGGTTAGTTTTGCAAAGTTAGGTAGGTTCTCTGTTTTACCCTTACTGTTCCTCGAGGTGGGCTGTCGATCGAGATAGCCGAGCTAGTTTGTGGGACTTCTCTACTCTCTTTCGTGTGGAAGGCCTCGAATGGGGCCGTCTACTAGCTCGGGTGTTTTTTATATTCTTTGCGTGTTTTTCTCGCAAGTAGTAGCGCACTGAGCCAACTCAGTTTTTTCGGCAGGAATGCCGAGATAAAATATTCCTACTGATTAAAAGCGTTATATTTTTTTCGGTTGAGCTTCACTCGTGAATCACCTTGCTGCGTCTAGAGTGGTAAAACACTGAATCTAATAATAACAATAATGAAAATTTTACGCTGTTGACTCCTTTGTCTTCTTTGTCGGCGCCAGTCCAAAACTCTGCTATATTTTTACTTTTTGCTGTTGAAATTCATATGAAATTATGAGGAGCAAGCAGAACAACTACGAATATTTAAAAAATATACTTTTAGAAAAAGAGCGTATCCGAAGCGACGGATTAAGGTATCCGCTCATTGCTGGGCCTTCTTTGGTGTGGCTGAACGTGGACATTGTCCAAACCAGTACCTGTTGGCGCTACGTTTGAAAATATTTTTGTCGCGGAAGAAAGTCCATTGACTGTAATGCTAGAATTCTATGATACTGAGAGACGTAAAACTCTGCATTTTTAGAGTTAATGTCAATATTGACGCTGTTGTGTAACTACGCCGAATTTTGTGGTCTACTTTAGATAATGAAATGCATAGAACATCTGATGCTCTATGACATACTATGCATTAGGAGGGTGTATATTACTACATAGCTCTATTTTAAATCTTAGGGGCCAAAAATTTCAAATTAGTCGAGAAACGACATGTCCACAGTTTCATGTTTCATTACTAATATTTGGTGGTTGCTCAATATCCTCATTATACTGTAAAAGTCTAAAGCGGACATATATGTTGGCTGACATGTAGTGTAACTGCAGGCATACCGTGTAACTGCAGGCATACCGTGT
>LQNS02278159.1:16209556-16239163 GCA_001587735.2 Parhyale hawaiensis
TGTAACTGCAGGCATGTCGTGTAACTGCAGGCATGTCGTGTAACTGCAGGCATGTCGTGTAACTGCAGGCATGTCGTGTAACTGCAGGCATGTCGTGTAACTGCAGGCATGTCGTGTAACTGCAGGCATATCGTGTAACTGCAGGCATACCGTGTAACTGCAGACGGGCCTCTATTCTAGGTTTTTTCTTCATGCCCAACTTGCAGTTTCCTTGTGCGTTGATTCTTGCGTGGGTTTCACGTTTCTCTTGACGTTCTTGATAAGCACAGCTAGTGTACCCTGAGTTCTTGATAAGCACAGCTAGTGCATTCTGAGTTCTTGATAAGCACAGCTAGTGCATTCTGAGTTCTTGATAAGCACAGCTAGTGCACTCTGAGTTCTTGATAAGCACAGCTAGTGTACCCTGAGTTCTTGATAAGCACAGCTAGTGTACTCTGAGTTCTTGATAAGCACAGCTAGTGTACCCTGAGTTCTTGATAAGTACAGCTAGTGTACCCTGAGTTCTTGATAAGCTCAGCTAGTGTACTCTGAGTTCTTGATAAGCACAGCTAGTGTACCCTGAGTTCTTGATAAGCACAGCTAGTGTACCCTGAGTTCTTGGTAAGCACAGCTAGTGTACCCTGAGTTCTTGGTAAGCATAGCTAGTGTACTCTGAGTTCTTGGTAAGCACAGTTAGTGTACTCTGAGGAAAGCGAGGCTAAAACTAAAACTAGAGCACGCTCAGAGCGCATACCTCCACCAAGCAAGGGAAAGGTAACGAAAAATTCAAATTGGTGCTGAGACCATGATTTTCTTTGTATTAGCACCAAAATAGTATCATTTGTGCCTTTTAAAAAAGTATTGAAATAATTGAATATTGCTAGCGTAGTGTCGTGTTGCTTTTCGTCTTTTCACTCTACAATTACCTCACCCTACAATATTATTGTCCTATAAGGCATGTTCGATTGGGCATCAGAATTAGGCCTTCGAGGCTTGACTTATTCGAAATTTTAGGCAGGTGCGCTGGCTTCGACTAGCTGAACTGTGTTTTAGGCGTTAACTCTTAATCTGTTGACCTTGAGACTTCAAGAAACTTCACCTTTCTCCAAAAAATCGTGATTTCAATGGGTTGGAGGTTGTCACGTAGACTCTAACACTTGGCACATAATTCAAAGTGCCAAAGCCAAAGTTCCTGGCTTTGTAGCGGGCCAGTGATCCTGAGGCATTTATTGTTGGCTTCTACGGCGCTTTTAGTTGATAGTTTAATTAAGTTTTTCAGCCTGGATGCAGGCCAGTAAGTTCCTATAACTGTTTTTCCTAATAAGAGTTATTTTGAAGTAAAACGGCGTCGTAGGTGAGGGCTCAAATTTTTCATCCCGAAGATAGCCGAAGGGCCACTATATAGTAGCAAGTTTAGAAAAAAATTAAGAAAACGCCTTAGCTTAATAACCTTCAGCTCATCTTTCATTTGGTGTCATTTTTCTTCTACGGAGCTTCGTTCGGCGGTTCTTCTCGTTGCACTTCTGGCATAATCTAAACTGAACCTTACCTCTTCTCTACTTCGCTTCCTAATCTATATAAAAGAGCTTCTAAAAAGCTTTTTACCAGCCAAGCACATTATGTATTCGTGCCACCACGCATAGCAGGTAGCTTCGGTAGCTGCCAAGTCATTGATAGACTAACATTGCTGAATATAGTATACACTAGTACTCATCAAACAGAATCCCAAAATGGAGAAAACTCGTGAATGAGAGACTCCCGAAACTGAGAAATTCCAGAAGCCTTCTTATAGACTATATACAGCGACATTTGTTGCGTATTGTAGAAATAGCTGACGCCTTATTGAATGTCTAGCAATATTGTGCCGAAAACTTTAATTACCTCCGCCAATGAGGTTATGTTTTCATCGTGTTTTTCTGTCTGTTTGTTTTCTCAATGCCATAACTCAAAAAGTTATTGATGGATTTTTGTGAAATTAACATGAGTTGTTTGCTATATTACAAAGAGTAAATGACCTAATTTTGGTAATGATTCGTTCGTTTGTCACTGTTTTTAGTATCTTGCTTGTTAGCACAATAACTAAAAAAATTAATGGATCTTTATGAAATTTATAGGGATTAATAATAATGTTAATAGACATGAATGATTAATTTTTGGTGCAGATCGGTTTGTTCGTTTGTATGTTTGACTCATGTTTATCTTAACGTTTGTTAGCAGTGTAACTCAAAAAGTTATGAACGGATCTTCAAAAAAATTGCTCGAGCTGTTATTACTATCAAAAAGCACAAATGATTAGACTTTGGAGTTTATACAAAGAAAACTCTGGTTTCAGAGCAATATTAATTTTTGCGACCGTTGCCTCGCTTGGCGGAGGTATGCGCTCTCAGAGTGCTCTAGTTGGTAGTATTTTCAATTGTACAGCGTTACGATTTCATATGGTGTCGGCTAAAAAAGATGTTTTACCAATGTAGGAAAAGCAAGCATACTTGATCACTTGTTCTTAACAGAATTCGAGGCTGCCCACTCTGCTAGGCCGCATTGAAACGGCCACAAATGATGCTAGCGACCTCTCGAAACTACGACAACGTGTTTGTTTACGTCTTGGAAGTGCTACTGTATTACTGTTATGCCAATACCATTCATTATACGTGCCATGACCAACGACTGGTCATATGATTTTATCGCATACAAAGTAGTGCCTTTTAATAACTTCATTAGAATACTTGCTGAAGTTAAGCATGCCAACACTTAAGTAATAGCTAGATTATCAACTCGAAAGGTATCGTAAAATACAGGCTTGCATTTTTAGATATTCATTGCAATGCTAACACACTTTATACGTACGACTGCTTATATATAGATTACTCGGCTGTCAAACCGTGGGTCTTATCGCGCACCGACAAACGTAATTTTAATATTGCATTGCAGCGCTAACAAAAGTTCCATACTCTACTGCTGGTGACAAACAGAAAGGTGTGAAGTTGAAGACCGTTGATTTCACACGGGTGTCGTTAAATATTTCATTACGACGCATACACAATATAGGCTATACGTGCCACTGCTTACGATAAATACTTGGCTGCCAAGTCGAACAACGTTATTGCTTCCACACTGGCGTTTTTACATAGTTCACCACAACGCATACAAAATGTACACGTGCCACTGCTTATGATGAGTACTTGAGTGTCAAGTGGACGGAGCTGCCCTGTCTGTCACACACACACGCACACAATAGATATTTAAGAGAGACAGACTTTGGTGACAGTGGGAGCTATAGAGGGAGAGAGAAGGAGGCAGAACTGCAAGTTATCCAACCAGATGGCAGTGTCGGGGCAGCGCACACCCTCTCTTTTGGGCTACTCAAAACTGTATTTAGCTTCTTTTATAGCCACTGCAACCGACCTAGGAACTTCCTTCCTCCACCCCTGCCTCTACCCTTCACCCCTCACCTGGGCGCTTATATGCTGCCGTGTGACGGCTGGATTTCAGATCAACCATTGCCATTGTTTGCTACCAGCTAATGCGATTGCACTTGATCGAAAAACGTAAGGGAGGTTTTAATGGTTCACTCGAGCAGAAGGTTTCCATGAACGTTTGAAATGCGTTGAAAAAAAGGGTGTAATGTATTTATAACAACACACGTCGCCACATCATTTAGGTTTAAGTCTCGTTAATGATCTGTAGCTAGTTTTTCACATTATGAGGTGCACTCATGCAAAACAAACTTCGCTAGTGTAGCGACGTGAAACTCATATACTGTGAGTAATATGAATGTTAGTCAGCCATTTGATTTTAATTGAATTGATATTCTATGCATGGACGGCAACAGTACTTGACTCTTAGGTCTGCCGTTGCTGGCCAAAAGTCGGCAACGGAAAAATGGGATTTTCATTCCAAGGTACCCAACATTTTTCTAGCGGAGAAGGTATCTTGGATACGGCAGGGACGCACTTGGGCGCTTGCCTGCATGACCGTGTCTGGACATGTTGATAATAGCTCTGGAGAAAATCCCATTTTTCCCATTTTGGTCGCCAGCGTCAGAGGCCACTTTTGGACCTAAAAGTCAAGTACTGTTGCGGTCTATGTACTGTGTATATTGAAGTAGTTACAATTTATGATACACAGCATCACCACCAGTTTTTGTTTTGTGTAGCGTCTGTAATAAAAAAAGAAGGGTGACCTAACTCGTATAATATGCATGCATTTCGGTCCGGATGCCCCACCTGATATGAGGTACACCTGTATTTTGTTTTGACAATTTGTGACTTGCGCCCATTATTAATGCATACACGTTCCCATTATTGTTGCCATGCTCTTCGCCTTTTGTGTATAACTCTATGTACTGTGGCTAGTATGCGAGCGTGAGATATATTGAATCCAATGTAAGTATATTCGTAAATGTTGTTGAATAAAAAAGCTCAAAGTTAATGTATTATCTAATGAAATGCACTTTTCCATTGTGTTGCTCTAACTTCAAGCGTTTATTGAAGTGCTGATTTTAATACTAATTTAAGCAGTGCTTGTCCTTTTTTCTCTTCTAGGTAAACCCCTTCATGTTGTGGAGCAAAGCAGGTTGAACTTCATTTTCGTACAAAAATAATGACAGTAATGCGTTTGTTAATTGTCTTAGAGATTCATGGAAGATATGTAGCATTTGTGTGTTAAAGTTGATGATAGTGACGTAGCACATGCAAACTAAGGTAATTACCTATAGAATCTGAATAATTGTATGAAAAATACACACTTCACTAACAAAAATTGTCGCCATTGTACTGCAAACACCGAATAGATTTGCTATTAAAATGAATGTCGAAATTCACACAAATTTGCAAAGTATATCATGTTAATTTATGAAAATTTCACGCTGCAAATTTTACAAGCACTGTAGAAGGGATATACAAGTTGTTCAAGCTTTTTGTAGTAAGTAATACATATTTCAAACATAATGTTTCCAAACAATTTCATAAACAGCTAGTGTTTATTAACTAATTGTTGCTCTCACCACCACTAATTGTAAAGATTTTTACTAAAGATATATGAAACGTTGAATATATTGCAGCTATGCTAAAAATATTTTCATATTTTCGGAACTACTTCCTTTTGCTGATCTTGTATCTAACAAATGCATAAATTGGACAATGGAAGCGTGAATATTTGTGTTTCATTATTCCTATTAATTCAGAGAACCAATTACACCCGAGCTTATACAGCTATCGGAAACCAATAAAATCTGACAGCTCCTATGCAGCCTGACCTACTGATTCTAGATTTTCAAATCATAACAAATCGAAGCAATACATCTCACCTGGACATATCTCTACTTTTATTTCTATGATACGAAGGTATTATAGTCACTTTGCAAAGCACAAATGCAGTAATTGCTATGATATTAATAGTAATAGTTTACCTAAATATGTCGAAAGTTAAAACTTTGTCGTCTAATGCTTGGTGTCAGGCACGTTTGACGCGCCATTGCAGCTAGAAGCTAAGCACGAGAAGAACTAAGTCGAGCCGTGGCTTGGTAAGTGAGCGACGGCATTTTATCTATTATTTATAAGTTATGATCATATAAAACGGCCAAAGAATAACCTTAGCTTCTACTTTTTTCTTGCTTCAGCTTACGGCAACTTGGCGAACATCCTGAGCAGCCAGGGCAACAAAGAAGAGGCCGAGTGGGCTTACAAGAAGGCACTTGGCTACCGATCCAACATGGCCGATGTCCATTACAACCTGTGAGTCATACATGCTTGTTTCGTACTCTAATTAAATAGCTTTATTCGACGAATTAATATTCTTTGGCTGGTTTAACATGGTGGTTGTTCACTGTAATCTGTAAGTCGAGTGCTCTTTAAACTTGCTGAGTGTTCGCCACAATATGGAAATGATATACGCACTTTGCACTCTTTATTCACTTAGTTTTCTTTTTCGAACCAGTATTCGTTAACTGGTTTATTTAGGTTGCCCATCGTTCATCAAGACCTAGAAGTGATGTACATAGTGCATGTGCTTACTTCAGTCAGTTATCATAATTAAACTAGCGCTCCAAATCTAGGTAAAATTGATAACAGTTCCGCCGATATTAACTGCATATTGAAAACGAAACAAATTTTAGACATTATCCAGTTAATTTTTTTTTTTCAACTTACAGTGTTCGTAAGCTTCGGCAACCAGAACAAGACCGGTGATCAACAAACATAATGTGTGATTACCTCCACCAAGGAGGTTATTTTTTTATCGGGCTTGTCTGTCTCTTTGTCTGTTATTCTGCTTGTTTGCTGTCTGTCACCAAGATGACTCAAAATGTTATGGACAGATTTTGACGAAAAATACAGGAATTGTTAAGTATGTTAGGAGAAACAGATGATTAACTTTTGGTGAAGATCTGTTCATCTGTTTGTTTGTCTATTTTTTGTTAGTACAATAACTTAGAAAGTAATGGACGGATTTATATGAAATTTACATGAGATGTTGGGTATATTACAAAGAGCAAATAATCAAATTTTTGTGATGATTGGCTGATTCATTCGTTTTTGTCGCTATGTTTGATTTTATGTTTGCTAGCGCAATGACTCAAAAAGTTATGCATGGATTGTTGTGAAATTTACAGAAATTGCTACTAATGTTAAAAAACATAAGTGATTAAATTTTGGTGATGATCGGTTGGTCCGTTTGTGTGCTTCCCCTATGTTTTTTTTAGAATGTTTGTTAGCAGCATAACTCCTAAAGTTAAAAACAAATCTCCGAGAAAATTACAGAAGCTGCTAGTTTTGGGGTTGATACAAAGAAAATCATCTGTAGTTGCAGAGTTGATTTGAATTTTTCGTTACCGCTGCCTTGCTTGGCGGAGGTATGCGCTCTCAGAGTGCTCTAATTCGCACTGTATCGAAATGGCTATACCGCTGTTTAGCTTCTGTTTATCGGAATATAGGCTAAATTGATTCGCCCATCGTATGTTATAGGGAGCGAGACCTTATAGCGAGACCTTCGGGACGTCTTTCTTGCGTGTCCATTTGCATTCTTTCAACTTCATACACCTACTTCTAATGCTTGATTCTGTTTTTCCTCTTCTTTTCTGGCTGGTTGTTCCAATACGAGTTGATTCTGGGTAAAAACAACATTCGAGCATGTCAGTTTCACATTTTTATCGACATACTGAATGTCCCTTATTTCTTCCTCTGTAAGAACGCCGATGTTGTGAAAACGGAGGTTCAACTATTCAGTATAATAATCTTGAAAAATCTTGTGCATTCCAGTATGCTCGACATTCATTGCAAGCTGAAAGCAAGGATTATGATACTAACAGGTAAACCCACGGGGCGGAGCCAAGCTGTAGTGTAACATGGAAAATGGGCTTTTGACGTCATAAAAACGTAGTACGTTTATCAGTAGTTATTTTGCATTGTTTCTTCATCATTTCCTTTGGGCCTCCAGAGTGTCCTACATGTCCTACAATCTTTATAGTTGCACAAAAATATGCATCAAAGCATCTAAGAACTTTTTTAGCTGTCTGAAGGAGAAAATTTTGAAGAACTTTGGTTAAAAGGCTTGTAAATGAGCAGACGAATTCAACAGGCAAATACACGCATGTGTCAGAAGCACTTTTAGAGCCAAGTTTATCGTCTTCAAAATGCAATAAATCAAGTGAGTTTTATCGAGAGTAATATGGCATCTTAAAGATGGATTTATATGAGTGAATACCGCAGTTTTTCGATTTATTTTCGTCTTCTACCAATGATCTGCTATCATCTATAATTTCAAAACGCTGCAACAAAAATTGGCTGTGATGCGAGCGATTGAACGCCGAGCTACAAAAACTTTTAAACAAAATTTGTAAAAATAACGTTAAAGGACCGAAGAAACCATTTGCTTTCCTTCCGGCCAAGTAATATTAAAGTAAAAGTCTATATATGATAAGCAGATGCCATATATACTATTGCTCGGTAAGTTAGAATAACAAAAAACATGAGCTGCTATACGCCGCGCGCGTTACAGCAGTATAACAGTAGGGTGGCGTCCGACTAGCGTTAACTAACTTGCAAAATAATTACCTAACCGTATTCCACATACCTAAATTGTCTTACGGAATGATGTTGAAACTGGCGAATGCTAAATCCATAATTTTTCCAATGATGCTGTAGTTTTTACGATGGGGAGAGGCGGAAATGTTAACGACGCGTACGAGACGGCACAGCTAGGGCAACATTTTACTGCCAACCTAAACAAGCTTAAAAATGGAATGGTTGAATACTATTATATTCAATAAGGGTAAATATTCATTGAAAACCTAAGTATAACACATTAAATGAAATCCATGCCACCAGTTTATTTTTGAAATTTATTTTATATCAACGAATAAGAATTTTTTAAATCATCACTGTAGCTGAACCTCGAGGGAAAATAATCTTGCTAAATGGGGGAGCCTTAATTTATCTATTATAGAAAGTATATACTGCGACATATAAAAAGTCAACAATATAGTGTTACCAGAATGTGTGCACTAAACAAATTCGGGGTTCACGTAGCGAATGCCTGAAACTGAAGGGTTCAAGTATACATTAACTGCTGTAGTACACGAAGCAACCCTCAAGCATTGCATTTAGTAGTGGCAACCATAATTTGCACGTTTCTTTTTTTACGCTATGTACGTCATTGTTTATTTTAGACGTTGGGGTGTAAAATTAAAGTCACGGATCAAAATCTTCAATTCATGGGGTGTTGAAGCCTCTGTATTAATATGTAATGGCTTACTTTGTGTGGACTACCAGGACTGGGTGTTCACTATCATTGAAATTCACTAAGCACTCGGCAACTTTCTGTTATGTCAAGTCTCCTAGAAAGGTCGTCGCGCTAACTTTGTTGCTTACTAGTCTAGCAAAATGCAGATGCTGTTTGCAGAGTTCTCGCTCACTATACCTACATGATTTTCTTCCTATTTACGATAATGAAGTTAGAGCAACTGGAATACAAATGTTTTCAGTTATTTTTAGATCTGTGCCAGACACTTGTTCAATTCGAATATTGTGGAAGTGTTGGATGAAAATTAAATTTTTTAATGGAGTAAGTATCGGTTGCTTTCTAATTTTTAACTGTATGTGCCGGTTCACTTTACATTAAAAAGTAGGTCCGCTATCATTAACGCATGATTACGAAAATATTGTATGTACGCTCTTGCTAATTAATTTTTCAAATATTTCCATTTGAATTGACAAAGTGAAGTAGTGAGCCGAGCTATGTGATAGAAAAATTCTCCACAGAGTTAAATTTTTGTGCGTGTTTGATATGAACCCGAGAGAATTAATGGGTAGTTAAATTTAATAAGTTGAAGGTCGTTGAACGTATCCCGAAGTTTCTGAACAAAACGCTCGCATTTGGTCTAAAATCAAGTTTTCCTGAACGCGTCATCTATTGTAGACGAGTTTTGAAGTAGATTAAGTTGCATTACTGTAATGATAAGTCACGTTCACCTATAAAGTATTTATTTTATGCCTGCTTCAGTAACGCATACGCTTTTTATACCGACAGAGGAATACTGTTTCAAGAGCAAAAGCGGTATGAGGAGAGCATCCAGGAGTATCGGCTGGCGATCCAGTACAGACCTAGGATGGCAAGTGAGTATTGATCAATTTGGAAGTATGTATGACAATAGGTATGCGGAGTATTTGGATAGTAAGTGATAGGTATATCTTAGTATCGAGTATAGGAGACAAATATAAAAAAATAGCTACAACGCTTTTCAGAATGAGCCTGCATGCTGCTAAGCCCATCTTGGGGGTCAAAAACCTCAGTTATTTGAAAATGCGATAAGAATCGTGTGCAGTTACTCTTCGAACAACCTGTATACACAGCCCCTATCGCTTAACTTAGTGTCCATTATATTTGACTCATTCTCAACATTGTACTGCCGTAGAACTCCAAATATTCGAATTATCCACTTAGGGCTGAGATGGCATTTTGCTTTGAGCTTTTTGTACTACTCGTAGAAATTTAATTTTGTAAATTTGACACGAATTTCGATAACATTTAGTGAATCCCCAGCTATGGAAGTTACTATGGAAACCCTATGGTTACTGCGACCATAAAATGAAAATGAAAAATCCAAGCTTAGGTGACCTACCTAACTAGAGGTGCAGACGTCGCAACACATTTAAGGTTTACTATACTGGATTGAGTTTTCCACACATCACTCCGCTGCAGTTTTGTCTTAGCATATTTCCATGAAACGCAGATGTATAGTTTCTGGCACTGGAAGCCCGCCGCGGATATGCTAGCTATTTTCCTATTGCTAACTCTTCTTAGGAGCTTTCTCGAACTGTGTACCAGTCGAATCAAGATAGTCACATGTAAATTATACGAGATGTGTCCGCAGAGTAGTGACACCGATATTGGGAGGCATGATATATATACAATTTTACACAAGAATCAATGACTGGCGTTCTGACTGAAACTATTCAGGATATGCAGTGCTGTTACAAAGAGCGGCAGAAACCGCTGTAATTACTGCATTAATAACAATAAATGGCTCCATGCAGACCTGTTAGGAAGAGGGGCAGAAACCGCTGTAATTGCTGCATTAATAACATTAAATGGCTCCAGCCCAGTTAGGAAGAGGGGCAGAAACCGTTGTAATTACTGCATTAATAACATTAAATGGCTCCAGCCCAGTTAGGAAGAGGGGCAGAAACCGCTGTAATTGCTGCATTAATAACATTAAATGGCTCCAGTCCTGTTAGGAAGAGGAGCAGAAACCGCTATAATTGCTGCATTAATAACATTAAATGGCTCCAGCCCAGTTAGGAAGAGGGGCAGAAACCGTTGTAATTGCTCCATTAATAACACTAAATGGCTCCAGCCCAGTTAGGAAGAGGGGCAGAAACCGTTGTAATTACTGCATTAATAACATTAAATGGCTCCAGCGCTGTTCGGAAAAGGGGCAGAAACCGCTGTGATGGATGCATTATTTCTATCGGGTGTTGTTTTGACGGCGATAATCTCTTTGCTGTAATTTTTGAATAAAAGTATATTTTACTGCATCAACTTAATCAGTTTTTGAGACACACGTCGTATGTTAGATATTAAGAAATTATGTTTCTCTATGCTGCTGTAGCTCCATTAAATATACATATTTTTTTCAACAAAAAACAATCGCCGTGTTAATTCTGGGTAGCTAATACTATTTACCATACAATAATAGGAGGTGCTACTCAGAAGCTTCCAGAAAACATCAGTAAATAAAAACGTACACCATATCAAGATCTCGCTCGTATAACCTCGTCACCTTCACTGCAATCCTTCTGAGAGCGTACGTACTCCGCTCGCTGTGATGTTTTCATTCCCTGAATTTCTTTTTCGTGACGTACAGTTCCAGTTGCGATTCCGCTTGAATCTCCCTAACAGTTTCGGATCTTCGGCCCTCTGATAAGTTTCTTTTTATATTAGGGATAAGCTAAGCCCGCTCGGTGTAATGTCGGGAGAATATGGCGGAGGAGGAACAAGTTTCATTTCGACTCCGCTAGAAACTGAGCTCGTCACTCAAAAGGCGTGACACAAATATCGCGACAATCCGTCATATGTTCACTTCGTCGGACGTTCCCCTCGACAGCCCCACAATTTTTCTTATACGTCGTCGATCGTCAGCCATCGATATTCCAGGACCTTATTCCTTATTTACATGCGTTATGCTCGCTGAAACGGACGTCCTAAAACAGCATCATCGTCAACCGATGTCTTACCTGATTTAAAACTTTTATACCATGCGTAAGTTAACATGATACCTATATAAAGCGCCTTATCCACATGCTTGCTTCAATATTAATTTTGATGTATTTCTACAGGCAACAGTTTTCCCGAGTTTGGAAGCAAGTCTATGTACATACGTTACTCTGGGGAAATTGACTGTCGTTTTTTATTTTATTATTATTATTCTTTTTTTTGCATATAATGGAACATACGATAGTGCGGAAAATGATTTTAAGAACTTATTTCTTGCACAAAGTCAACTGAGACACTGACTCCCATGTCCAAGATGGGACCCGGCAGGTCCCCCTTTGGGATTGATAAAAATTATATTTTAAATGAGAAATTGACTCTTTTCAAAACAAATGAGTATCATTACAATGGCGCACGGACTCCTTTTGTTTTTGGGAGATAAAACTATAACCTCACCGAGGCAGAAAGTCCAAACGACTGTACCGAGTTCTACCTTGACAAAGTCCTGGATACTCCTATGGTTTCACTGTATAAAGAGACTAACCTACTAGTTTAATTAGTCTGATGTGCACCCATGGTAGAGATTCGCTCTTTCAAGATTCAATTTTTGCTCGTTACAGTGGCCCACCTGAACCTCGGCCTGGTGCTGGGGCTGCTCAGCAGACGGGATGAGGCCATAGAAGTGTACAGGCAATGTTCCCAGCTGGACGGGTCTGGCCTCAAGGATCCACGTACTCATGAGGCCACCAAAATATCTGCCCTCTTCAACCTCGGCCGCCTCTACGCTGACGAGGGTCTGTACGAAAAGGCCATCGGCGTCTACATGGAGGCAGTGGACAGGATGCCTGCACACTACACGCCGCAGGTTAGTTTAATGTGAAATCTTGGACATTTCCAATGAATTTAAAATGTATCCTTATTCAATGGGTGTGAATATAGCGCTGATACCACATAGTTTCTGCTGAAAGTACCTATTTCATTTTGAGGCATTAAAAGCAGTTCAGAGTACCTTTATTTTTCTGTTAGTGCTTTGACGCCTGCGTGCGATTTCACGGTACCGTTAGACTTGTCTACGCCGCTCTTTGTGCGCTTGAAAAGTTTGACGATAGTGCAATTATTTGACATTAACAACTGTTCAGATCATGTAAAAATGCCGTATCGGTCCTTGGAAAACTAATCAATGGAATATAGTGCCAATGTTTTTAGCGGGCCGTATATTCATGTTATTCTTGTAAGTAATATGCTGGTTATTCGTTCATTTGGCAGTTTGGTAGTTTGGAGCGGTGCGTCACAAACTATTCAGTTGGTGACCATGTTTTGTAGAACTGAGGCAATAAAAAGCACTGAACACGCTGATGTTACTCAAAATATATTGACATCATTTACATCAAAGTTTCTACCGTCTTTACGTATATAAACACATGTGCAGATCCAGCTCGTCTAGAGTCTAGGCCGAGTTATTTAGCTGAGCTGTCAACGAACGTCTTGGCTTACATGACGTAGAGCTGATTGATTGTTCTACGATGTTTGTAGATCGCTGAGATAATTACATGATTGTTTTAATAAACTGCCTACATCTGATATGTGCAGTACATCCACTGTAGATGTTTGATTGTTGACATATGAATCACTGCCAATGCAATATTGAAATTCACTCGAATATGAACACGTACTATTACGGTATTCTAGGCATCTGTAGACAGACTCATTATTTAACTTCAAATGCATGTATATATTTTTCTCAATCTCACCAGAGCTTGTACAACATGTTGGGCGAAGCTTACTTCAAACTGGAGAAACTGGACGAAGCCGAGAAATGGTACTTGGAAGCTCTTAAAGTGAAATCCGACCACGTACCGGCACACCTCACTTACGGCAAGCTCTTGGCAAGAATGGTGAGTTTAGCTATCTAGGGATTTCACAGTGTTGGGCTGCATGAAATGTAGAGCAGTCCTAGAGTTAACGTTATGAACATGATCGAAAACTTTACAACGCGCTTAGAGTAGCGCTCAGAATTATTCAGTAGGCATGCGAGTATTCCGACGAATGCATGATGATCTTTGAAGCTGTATTGCCGATTCAAACAAGATAACAGAATTTCAAAAAGGTATTTTATAACTCAAAATATACAACAAAAGTGGAAAAAATACAATATTCATGTATCTTTATACTCATCTCGGTAATTGAACTGAAAATAATTTAATAGCAAACACTACATTGAGACAGCTTTTATCAATCGCTACAATATTGTTTCTTGCCAATATCTGTGTCCATTTTGGCCTACTCGTTTTGGGTAAGTTTTCGTAATTGTTCAAGATTTTGGAGTTTCCTTGCATATTAGCCTTTTGTTTATAAGGTCTTCAGAAGTTTTTCATTGGATTTAAATCCGGACTTCGGCTTAGTCACTTTAAAATACTGATGTTATTTTCTATGGTCCCTACCTTAATTGATCCGGCCGTAGCTTAGGATAAATATGACGACCGTCATTTTAACGCTGTGTGTCTCGGACAACGTTTACGAGTATAGTTATCCAAAAACGAGTGTTTTTTGACGGGCGCTGTAAATGACGGGCGTCAAAAAAAAAAAAAAAAGCTCCGTGTGTAGGCTGCCTTACTTCTTATTATGGAGTTTTCAGTATGTAATCCCATTGCTTCTAATACTTGTAACACGATTCAAAGTCACTAAGCCAAAGCTTCTGTTGGAAGTTTTGGGAAGCCAAACATGACTGGAAGGCTAAATTTCACCGACAAAACTCCTCCAGAAGTCACAAACTCTTAACGGCCAACGCCTCCGAGGCCACCTTAATCCGTTTTCTTCTCTCTCCTGCTCCAACTATGCAGTTTGACATCTCAAAGCTCCGCATATCAGCGGCTCTTGATCGTGCTTGCGTGCATTCATGATCGTCTCTTTGGCGGGGATTCTCTCCCCTTTTTTCTCTTTTCTCCAGTCCTCTGTATCCTACTAACATAACGGCAATAGGTCATAGAGGGCCGGGGCGTAAGTTTCAGTGTCTCTTTGGGAATGTGTCTATAGGTTCGTCTACTGCCGCTTATCTAATCTTATTGAACGTGCACAAAGTCGTACGAAAGACCAGCGTTTAATTTGTGCAAATGCAAATTGAGGCATGTAGGTAGCGAATGGATGATTTTTATAGGCAGCAGTGTCCCACGGGGATACTATAAGTTACCTTAGCCATTAGCTGTAGGCCTCCAATTGACGTCTGTCCCTACTTTACTGACTTTCGTTTTGATGCTCCTATAACTGCTGATTTCTTTGTTCTCTTCTTCCTCTTTTCGTGAACAGAATAGAATGTACACAAATAAATCATACACGGGCTTGTTGCGATAGTTAGACTGCAGTTTTTGAAACGTGTGGTACAAAAGAAATATTTGCTGAGTAAAGTTGAAATCATCTGGCAATACTAAAACAAAAACAATAATGCGATTTTTCAGTTTATTCTGCAAGATTCTATTAATCTATTTTGTTTTAGAGTAACGAGAGAAGTTTTTTTTTTTAACAAAAAGTAGAGTAATACTTTGTAATATATACAGTTAACAGTATTTGTAATCAACATTATTAGAAACTCAATTTTTAAAATTTTTTTTTAGATTCTTTCACGATTTCGTTGTAGTCATATTCAACTGAGTCCGGGTACTGTCTAGAGGGTGGTACTGCCTGGAGGAATGCTACCTGCTCAAGAATTACCTGGCTATGAGTTCATTTGAAATGAAAATCGAAAATAGGCTATACTTTTCGCATTGCTTTTTTGTTCTTTACTGTTTCACTTTGTAGTAATTTATTTTGAACTTTAAGATGAATTCAAACCTAATCCATCGTATATGCATTTGATATGATAACACATGTTCAGCGCTTATGTGTTGATTGAATAGCTAAGTCGTTTCCCTTTATTTTTTCTAACAAGTTACCTATATATCGGTTTAACTTAACATGCAGAATATTTTGCAATTATCCTGGAGCTTTAATCATTTGTCCTAAAAATATTCCGTACAAGGTTTTAGATTTTGACGAACACGTTGCATTTCGATCATTTCCATTTTTTCTTGCTGGCATGTTGGAGGCCTTTAATTTTGTCGAAGATAAACTTCGGTTGCGTGAGGGTAATTTTTTCTAACGATCACCACATTTTGCTGCCTTTCAGAATAGAGTGTCGGAAGCGGAGGAGTGGTTCAAGAGGGCACTCAGTTTGGCTCCTAACGACTCTTCTGTTCACCAACATTACGGTGAGTAACGCTCTGCAGAGCACCACGACATCTCGCCATACTTGGTGGTTCTGGCAAACCCTATCGTGACCATCTAACTCTGTATTTCTTCACCTTCTGCGACCTCTGCGCGCCCTTCTGTAGTCAGGCCTAGACAAGTCATGATTATCCTGCTTTTGATCACATCATACGGAAATTGTGACTCTTCTGTAGATGAAAAAATTGCCGCCGTACATGATTGGGCAATTCAGACGGCGCTACGTCATCACCAGCTTACGGGTGTTGTCCACCAGACAGGGGCAGAGAAATGGTACCTTCCAGACGCAGTTTTGCGTGCTTCACGTGACGCATATGAAGAGTAGAAACCTTTTATGGGCTACTCTCAATTTTTAGCAGTTTGAGTACTTAGCTAGACCAGTGTATCGTGTCGTTCTCTTGAAATACCTGTAGTGTTAGAGTAAGATACTCGGAGCTATAACAGGGTCTAATTCTGGTTGTAGTTGAGTTGTTCAGTTCGGTTTCTGGCTATCAATCTTCAGTCTATCCATTAAGCATTTTCACCCATTTTATATTCAATGAATGTCGCTTGTGAATTACTAATGACGAACTTAATTGTGTTTTTTGAAGTAATGCATCTAAACTGCTCCTACAAGGAACAGTTTTGTGCGAGTTAAAGTACTTGTTTGGGTGTACCATCCTTAGTTCTACTGTGTAACTTGTTTGAACGTATTGTTTTATGGAAACATTTCATTTCATTAGACACCGATAGAACTGTATCATGCATAGCGGCGTCGGCGCAGTCGTCTAGGTTGGTTGTCAAGCCTAAAAAGAAACCGTAGTTCGATCTAGGGATAAAGATTCAGTGGACTACGGTTGCGTTATTAGTATTCCGTGAGATCAATAAGCTTCTTCGTTAAACCCATAGACGCATACGGTCCATTTACCGGACTCTATCAATAGTGCTATTTTTATGAGAAATAGAACTAAATAACACAGTATTCGGATAATCAAAACCCATAAAAGGATGTAGTTCGCTGATCGCAGTCGAAATAATCGAATCCGCTGAGCTCTAGCTTGTCGAAAGCTCATTCAAGAGGCTTTTAACTCGCCAATTTGGTGCAAGAGCTCGCTACTGTAGACCTGAGAAGTTGAAGTAAACTGCTTAGAATATCGCGATCGCAGCGTACGCAGCGTAGAAGCCCTTATTGTTAGGCAGCAAATTTGTCGAAAGATATTCATCTTTGTGATCCATTTGCCTTGAGTTGAATTTACTGAGACTATCAGATATCAGATAATAGTTCACTCACAGTTTTTGTTTCGTTCTTCCTCTTCTTTACCGATTTGATTGTGTCGCGTGAAGTGTTCCTCGGTGCAAGGGTTCCCATATTTTATTTGTTACTTTTCATGTCATTTTGTGATATACTGCATATACTGTATTTCCCTACACTTCTCTTGAAATACCGTCGCAGTCGCTGGGGATCCATAATACACTAGGTATTGTAACCTGCCGTCTAAATATAGAATGACGGTAAAAAAGCTACATTGATAATGCAGCACTGTTCATGCTTTCACAAGTGTGGTACGCCAACGCAGTGTACACTGCATATAACCGTCTGATTGATAAAGATGGGAAACTATAGTATTGCCAATCACCATTCGTCAAACCAATACCGTTCTCCTTTCCGTGGTACTAAATATGACAGTAAAATTTCCGTTGGCGGATTTTTTATTTGGCAAGCAAGTTTCCTTGGTACTATACTGAAAGGCTTCATAATGTCCATCGGTGCATAGCCAAGTTGATGTGGAAATTATTTGAGACGGGAACAACTACCTCTTATGGCAGTTGGAAATGAACTAAAACTGCAGTTGCTAAGAGAAGATGAAACTCACTCTTGTAGAAGTCAAGTTTCTGTAGGGAATGCGTTAAAAACGTGATTTCTGTTATAGATCATGAAGAATAACTTGTGCAAGAGAAGAACCGAAGTCTAGTAGGTAACGAGTTGAAATTGTAGTGTGTTAAGATATGAAATATAGATTTCGGCAACCAAGTTTCAGTAGGGAATGAGCTAGGCCCATATTTTTTACTAGACTGTTAAAAAAAAAAAATAGAGAGAGAACTACATAGTTTCACTTGAGTAGCTTCTAGATGCATGGATAGAGAACACGTAGCTCTTGCATGACACGAGCTAAGGAATGGGATAAAACTGAGCTATGTTATCAAATGAAGAAAACACACTTCAGTGGGCCAAGTCACGAGCCTGCTCAAATCGTGCTCACGCAAAGCTGCTGCACGTCACGGAACCCTATTAACGAGGGTTATTTCTTTTGTTATCGTGGATATCATTCTCACTAGTGAGCCCCGCTGTCAAAAATGACGGCATGTTCAATGAAAGAGCAAATATTTGAAATCATATAGCTGTGGTGTCGTTTGTAATTAACATTTATTCTACTTCGCGGCAGAACGTAGATACATAAGTAATAAGTAAAATCCTGTAGCAGCATTTTCATGGTTATCCGGGAAGTGCATAGGCGATGTAGTTCCATTTCTGTTGTGGAAGTGGCGAAACGTGTAGGATACAATTAAATGTGTTTGAAAAAGGAAGTTCATTAGTGCGAGGGTTGTTTTTAAGTGCAGTTTGGAAATTCCCGTATGACTACGCCGCAGTCGGCATTTCTGGCTTGAGCGCGGTTTACCTACATCTGTTGACAAGCCACAACAGGCGCCATTACGGAAATATTCGACCGTATTAACATTTTTCCAGTTTCTTAAATGGCACCGTCGATTCAATATCCCACTGCTTAGGAAACAGGATTGGCGATTCGTTTTCTTAGTGCAAAGACGTGAAAGTTGCTGAAAGTCATCGTCAGATTAGGGAAGTTTACGGACGAAACAATATAACCGGTGGCATGGTACAGCGATGGGCTAGTGCTTTTAAAGATGGCTGCTCGTAAGTCCAAGATGGGGAACAACGGGCGGCAGACTTCTAGAAAGAGGCGATTCAAAAACTGGTTGTAAGATTCGATAAGCCTCATGCCATAATATTGAAGGAAATGGTGTAGAAATATGTTTGGTGGTACACGCTCTCATGTAATATAAAATTCTAAAATATATGTGGTTTCTTTTATTTCAAAACGGTACTTGCGGAACTTCAATAAACCCTTGATAAGAATATATCTATAAAGATTTATTTTCATTCTTACGATAAACTAGCAACCAGAAAGCAAACGTAACTGGCCTTTCATCCTTTCGCCTATTTAATTTGAAGGTGTTCTCTGATACATATTTTTTTCTAATTGTTGCTGCTCGTTGCAGTACGTAAGTTATAAATATGGAATAACGCGCACGCACAAAAATGACCTGTTAATGCATGTGGTCGTTTTGGGAATTTCGTAACACTAGTAAGCTACCCGATGATCTCGACACACGCGTTAAACAAAGTGCTAGACATCTTCTGCTTCTATAACGTGTAATAAGAAATATGAGCAACTATTACAAATTATTAACTTTCTTGTACTTTTACCAGCATGAGCAGGAATATGGGGGGGGGCTCGGATATTGTATTTATACCGGCTTTAAATTTAGTCGTTGAAATGATAGATCACGGTTTTTGAGTAAAATTTGTTAGTTCATATGAAAATTTAAATAAAAAACAAAAATTTTTCTTTTTAGTGCATTGTATTAGTTTCTTAACCCTTTTGCGCTGACAATAGCCACTGTTGTCGCATTATAAAATAAGTGACTACTATACATAAAATTTTCCAGCTTATAACCCCATTTGTTATGCATGGAGGGCACGCATCGTAAGCTACACGCCATTGTTAAGATTTAGCTTTGAATTCTCAATAATAGAAATTTCGCCGTTATCGAGCTCGAAATCTAATCTAGCTTCATGACTTCACTTGGTGAGAAAAAGTTATCCTCTAAAACTACATCTATCTTCGTTTTTATACTACGAGTATTACTTTACCGGTAATTCATTAGTTGCTACAACTACTTTGGTCTAATAGTCATAACGTGAATGATCTACAGGATAATTTCCCATAGGCGAGGTTTCGTACTACGTCTGCTGGGTACGCCTGGAATAATTCTTTAAATATAACTACTTTGTTTTGCGGCGTCTAAAGCTGAGGGATTTACGTCCACTTTTTGTTCACTATGGCTCTCTGCTTAGAGCATCAATCCTATAAAATAAGTCACAATGTAATGTCCTGAGCTGTCAGGCGTAATTATTATAATGATTCGATAACGTCTCGCAAAATTGAGTCAGACAACATGTGCTGAGCGTTCGAACAGGTCGCTCGTAAATTTGACGCAAGTTTCTGCAGCCTCCCGCTAGGTGGCACCACTTGCTTGACTCATGGCTCGTCTCCGTGTGCACCTCATCCGCCGCATGAATAATCCAATTCCAAACGTGTTGCTGCAAATGCATGCATCGTAAAAGTATATCGCAGTGATAACTCACGACTTGAGGCCCATGCAAACTGGAAAATTTTATTTAATCGATGTTGTGAGGGGATGTATTACTCGGATGTACGACGCCATCTCCAGAATCACCTTGACTTATCATTTCCAGAAAATGTGCTCCATAGTCATTGAGCATTTTATCTGATATCTGAAATGATCGCTGTGTACTATGCTCGAGCCCTGTTGAGCGAACAAATATTTGTTTCTGTCCTAGGGCCGATAGTTACGCTGGAATTGGTACGAACTGCCAAGTGACGCTGCGAGCTACAGCCGTTTTTAGTTTCCTTACTCTTTTGTAACTAGCGCCATCAATAAATTTCACACGATGAGATGTATTTTGCATGCATATTGCAACTGAGACTTGAAGCGAAACGAGACGGAGGTATTTTTTTCACTTGGTCCAAGAGAGTTGGATGAAGTCCAGCAGCAGCCGCGACGGCGGCGGCGGCAGGCACTGGCAGACAGAAGCCGGTGTGCCGAGCCCCGCTAATGTGAGGTCCGAAGCTCGCTGAGCTGCCATCTTGCGTCAACCTGAATGGCAAGATTTGGCTTTTTTATGTCCAAATGCAATCGACAAGTTGCGTGGAACTAAGAACGGATGAAAGAGAACAAAACTTCTGGACCGTTCTTCATTCTTTTACTTAAGACAACATGAAAAATTTATCGTAATAATATAAAGGTTGAGGTATAGCTACATGTTTCAAGGTTTTTGAGGCTCTATCCCGGCAATGGCAACGTGTTAATCAGGTTAATAAAATAGGGAAGTTATTACCAGCTATATCTTTGATACTACTCTTAATGGCACACTAGCGACAGTGGGTCGGCCCTGAGGCAACATAGTTTGGACATGGCCTGGCCTCGCAGGTTCCTCATGTTAGAAGAAGATGGTGCTTGATGCTGCTACCTTTTTGCACGACCGTCAGGCAGTTCCGTCCTATCGAAACGCTCAGGGAAACTGTTCGATAGCACTGCTAACCTGCTCCTCGCCATATACGTGGAGCCTGATGACAGGTCTCAAGTAGTGTATGGTATGAAGGCTGCGTAAACTTTCTGAAATATGTAGCCAATTTTATATCAATAAAAGTGGACGATGGACACCGTCCGTCTCGGGACGCTTGGTTTATATATTATAATACCGCGGGAGGAACAGCGTCGACTTGGGACCGAAATAGGGAATGACCTTAGGTACAGTATATGTAGCTTATTTTGTATCGATGCAAACGGACTGTATAGCGGAACGCTAAGCGTGCTCTATATCACGGGCTTAAGAGCCATCGACTCCGATCTGAAAAGAAATGGTGAATGGCTGCCAATATGAAACATACGTTATATCAATAAAGGTTGGCGATGGAGACCAAGTAACTTAGTGCTTTTAGTCGACGAGAAATATATAAATGCGCCTGTATGTCTGAGAGTATATGATGACTTCCAGGGAGATTCGTCATGGGAATTTGGAAAAATCTTTGGATTTTAATTTTTTGGGGGCCACCAACTTTCGAAATTTCATTCCAGTGAGGATGGACCGAAAACTTATAGGGGCCAGTGAAAATTTAAACCGGAAAAACTCTCCAAAGCACATGCGGACATCACACCATGTGTCAGACAGCTCGCGACGTCGATTCGACATAGAAGAGGGTTACCTATTATAAATCATTTCGTCCTCTATATGTCCTGCTATATGTTATTACTGTGAATTTAAAAATGCAGAACAAGAAGGAAAAGACAGTTAACTGTCTTGATTTGGATTGCGCGATGCCAAATTTCGCTCTTAGGCACAAGATTCTATAAGAAATTTATTTAATACTTTTGCTCTTTCCACGCCAACTTTACTCCTGTTACTATTTTACAGATTGCACCTAATGTGAGGCCTCCCTTCAGGGGGTATAAGATGAGTCATTGGCAATAGGGTTAATAAGTTACGTTCACCCATCATATATTATGGGAGTAGAGCCACCAAAAGAACCGTGTAGGTGGTTACCTTAGCATAAGCTAGGCTTTCGGGACGTCATTTCATGTCCACCTTCACTGCCATGCTCGTACTGATGATCCTTTCTTTTTCTCTACATTTTTTTCCAATTTGCTGTTTCCGTGGATGTCGATCCTGGGTGGAATGCCTTCTATCGATTTATTAAATGTCCATTTTATTGTGACTTCGCCTTTTTTTGCAGAAGCAACGTAGGCATTAATTACTCAGTATCACTGTATGTGGAGGAAATGTAGATTTTAATTCTAAACATAATGCTATTTTAAAATTAAGATAAATACTTACTACTGAACCAATATTTTCACGTTCCACATGCATCATCCAGAAATTGCAGAAACTAGTAATGCTTGCTACTCCAAAGTTTTATTTTAGTTATACATGATCGCAGAAGAATTCAAATACAGTGTACTTAATTTATTCACCTCTATAAAATTTACTGGTAATAAGGTATTGGCCTACAGAGAAAATTGATGTAGAGATTTAAAAAAAAAAAAAAAAATCGAAGCCTTCAGCTTCATAAATTATTACACGAGGGTTTCTTATGCTGCTTTCAACGCATTGTGCAACTCATTAACTGATTCTGTAATAATTCTTAATCCATTCTGTTTATTACTGCTTATCCTTCCTTCCAACATCCAGGGAGTTCAATCTCTATCCCTCTACTCTCTTGCTTTTATCCCATTAAACACAGTTTTCATTGCAAGATTATTAAGTGGAAATATTTGCTTTTCCTATCACTAAATTGCTGGTCAATTTCCACTCGAGAGATCTTTTCAGTCAAACAATTATTGATACCAAAGAGAATATTGCGTATTCGAACACTCGGCTGCCTTACGTATTGTTTAGTTTAAAAATGATAAATCAAGAAGCGTTTGTCATGATTTGCAAGATATCAGATGTCTGTCAGATAAAAAAAAAAAAATTTCACATAAACTAATGTAGTGTGGAAACTCAAGTTATGATGTAAAACAGCTCTAATTGTGCTCTCAGTTTTTAATGGAGCTTATTGTTAAGGTCGAAAAAAAACTCAAGATGCTGCATGATACATTTTTAGTATGTTACTGCGCAATCTATTGGGACAATTTCAACGAAATAAGCTAGTCCCTTTAACTTTAGCTTGATCTGAGTTTCAGTCATCAGTATTAGCTTCGCTCTTCTGGATCGAGTTTCAAGCGTTGATTTCAAACCGATTGCCATTGAGGCAGCTTCCAATTCAATCCAGTTGCTCAATCCTGGACATCTAAACCAATTCGAGATTAATGCTTGAAATTCAACTCAGAGTAGCATGGATCATCGCTCCTTGATGAAATTTTATGCGCTTAAAGCTCATGTGACTCATTATTACTGATCTCTGTTCCTCTTGACAATGCCTCTAGACGGGACATCTTTCCTACCTGCTGGGAAACTTGCTATGAAATAGTATGACGCGACATCGCTTTCACACTGAGAGTGTGAACATAAAAACGCTATTCGGCTCTTAACTGGTTCATATCTAAAACAGAATTTCCGTCGATCTTGTGTGGAAGACATGCATTCACATGTAAGTTAACTCTAAGCATACAGAAACAAACTGTCATTAACTGCAGAGCAATACCGATACAGATTCTGGCGCGTGGCACGATTCTAAAGGGTAACATTGCACATGTGTAGGAGGTAGTGGAAAATTAACTCTAAATGTAACGTATGTAGTTTCAGAAATGGCCAAGGAAATAATCTCCGTCTGATGGGTCTGCAGCTCATGCACAGTTCACTAAAGGAATGCACTCAATAACATGAAGTATGTGTACGAGTGTTGTTTGTAGCATGGCGCGATAGCTGTCAACAGTAGTAAGTCATGATATAGCAAACATCGAATTGTGATGGTGGTTACAGGACAATGACATACTATGTGGTATTGTTGTTTGTAACATGACAAGATAGTCGTCAATAATGCTAGAGTACATATCGAGGAATGATGCAGATGAACTGAGTACATCGATTAACATGAAGTACGCGTGGTATTAGCATTTGTAGCATGACAAGATAGCCGCCAATAGTAATAACTCAGAAAGCATCGAACAGTGATGGAAGCGAACGGAGTACATGCATTCAGATAATTTGCATAAGAAATTCGTACAACAGACGACACCGTGCCAGCTCCGCAATCCCTACAATATCGCTAGCGTAGCCTAACATTACCGCCCCGGCTATTTCCTGCTCGTGTCATTTCTCCGAATACAGAACCTCGGCTGGCGCGGGTTTGTTATGCAGCTTCTTCCGAGAATTTTGATGCACTGCACTCGAATCTTCCGACGATTAGATTAACTCCAAGCAGTCATTTGCACGTTCGGGTATCTTCGAACATGCTCACTTCCCGTACGAAGGCCGACATTATACTTGTTCTTTCCGTGTAGTCTGTTATTTTTTTCTCCTCGTTTCCTTCACCAACAGAAAACAGTTCTTCGTGTTACTTATTTTTTTTTTGTGCCTATGCGCTTAGAGAACACGTCGATTGAGAACACCTATCTGTGTTACAACTTGAAAAAGCTCTAGTTACAGAAACCGAAGTGTGCTGTAACAACGTTTTTGTATTGAAGGCAAAAATGCTACCTGTGATTGCTGGATATGGCGCGCAGAACCAGCTGTTTATGTTCTTAATACAAATACAGATTTGCCACAATCTGTATGTTCCTAAGACCAGAGCCTTCGCTAGATGTTTCTCAAGAGACACATTGCAGCTGCTTCGTGTCAGAGGAAGGTTTTTAGTTCTTGTTATGTAGGTAGGTAGAGGTTAATTCTTTGTTACTTTGTGGGGAAATAATTCAAAGAAGCTTCACAAAATTCTGTGACGCAGTTATTACTATTTTTATCATTGGCAACTATGAACTTTACTTCATTTCAGTAACTGGGTAAATCTCTTTTTCTTTTAGGCACTGGCCTAGTCGACCTGGTATTCCATGAAGAGTAATACTGTAACAGTACTAATTGAATTTTGACGGGTGGTTTAAGTAAACTAAAATTACGTAAAAGTAATAACTATACGTGCTGCACTACGTACACATTAGGTGAATGCTAGGGCGCTGAGAGCCGTCCCTACTCACAACTGCATGGTTCGTACCTCGCCCATCATCCTCAGCTGGAACGATACCACAGCTTGCAATTTACACTTCTTCTAATTTCTGAGATCAATTCATTCAGGGAATAATGCCTAATTTTAAAAGTTAAGATTATTCCCGATTGCCCAGCCAAAGCATCACGTTATACGAGATGTTACCAACAGCTGAAGTGAGAAGTGCTTAATAATATTACCAAAACTTTAGACCATGAAAATTGTAACCGTAGTTCACAAGAGACATTTTAGACAGAACTATTCTTGTAAGAAAGCTACGCATTATTTAGTCCTTGCATGAGTAACTGGTGCTGAAGACTCCAGATGTTCCGTCAGCACACAGATGCAGGCGAAATTGATCCTCCGAGCACGGGCACACTTTCGTGTATAAAGATGACTCCTTAGTCTGCGTTGAAGTCTCTAGAATTACCTCAGCTTAGTTTGGTCTTCGGGAGTTTTGCTTTTCATGCCCAATTTCCTTTCTTGCAAATTATTTGTCGTCTTTATTCTTCTTCCGTCCCTTGTTTGGTCAGACTAACGTGCGTATGCCCTTTAATTCTTTCGTCATATCTTTGGATCGCAGAGTGAGCATAGAAGGTTGAACTAGCAGTGTAGTCTAAATAACAGTTATTTGACGCGCATTAATGAATTTAATTGAAATACAATAACTTATGTAATGAATGTAGAATTGAATTAGTATTTCCGTTATTACGTTAAATACCGCTCATATTAGTCCTACACGACTAATATATGCAAATAATTAGATATATGTAACGACTTAATTGATTAATTGTGAGCCTTAGCAAAGACATGAACAACCGATTTTCGTCGGTATCGATAAGACATACAAATATAATAAACTTGTTTTAATAACAAAACTTCGTTTCTGCTCTTTCATCTCTAGTACCATCTAAGGCTTTAGTGACTGTTGTTCATCTTACTGAACTTTGTGATAGTCTCTGGGACTTGTTGATTTAGCGTACAATATTTACTTTCTTTTTATTAGCAGGTCAAAGTCCGCTGAGCGTTTGGAGTAATTCGTAATTTGTCAGGCCCTTGCGCAGAAAATTTTCCCGTTTGAAATTTCTATTGAAAAGATTACTTTGTGAGAGCAGAAATGTCAACGAATGATACTATTGTCAACCTCAAGATTATTTGTCTGCTCTATTGTTCATGCTGCCTGCTTTGGATGATGCCATCTGCCTAGTCAGCCGCAAATACTTTTAATATGAATCACAAGACCACACACACTGTGTCGCTAATAGCTTGTGAGACATTAAAGTTTGAGCCATGAACTAACATTAATATACCGCAAGTTAATGCCCATGCTCACGCTGATTATGATGTTCCAATGCGTACAAGCCAGTCAACTGTAAGCTTAACGCAACAACTTTAATCTTCGCCCGCTGTCACGCAGTCTTTCGGAACGAGCAATGAATATATTCCCGGTAATGCATTCCTATTTATGGGAACCAATGAGTTTGCGGAGGCGGTAATCCTGAGCTACGAACCTCCTCGGCGATGATGAGTAGAGTGCTGACGGACCGTCATTTACTTCGAAGAGTTAATCACAGTGGCCGCGTTTGCATATTATCTGTCTTATTCCTGTCGGCCAACCGGCAGTGCGCTACTGCTGAAAGCTTCGATTTCCTTCCGTGTGCAGTGAAGAGATGTGCACGGTCCTTCTATCTATCTACCAGCCAACACCGGGCCAATTTGAATCGATCTGTTACTCTAAAAGTAGTAACCATTTCAAACAATGAGTTATGATACAGCCGAGTCTTTTTGAATTGGTACTGACACAGACTGCTCAGTGTCTGTGTTTTGAGTGCAGGTCCTGTCATTAAATAACTTAGTTGATGTATGGTGAGCCATTTGTTTGGAGATGATGCATCTCAGGTGATTTGTAAGTCTCGCTTTGATGATATAAGTTACAGACCCTGATTAACGGGGCACAATGCCGTCCCTAATGCGAGGTAATCTTGGCGACTAGTCGGGATGGTCATGGGGTCACGGAAGAACTTAGCTTTCTGTGCTTGCAACACAGAATCTTTGTATTCGCTAACTTCAACTTGTTTTGAGCTTCAGTAATGTATGCATTTAAAGTCACGAAAGGATTTAGTATTTTCCGCTTCCAAGATGAGGCTTTTATACTCAACACTTGCCCAACTTGCTTGGACTTGAGTAAAGGAGATAACTCAACAAAGAAATTAACATTCTACATGCTTGCAAGAAAAGATTTTTATGTTCGGTAACTTCAACTTGTTACCTCCGTTAAGGAGGTTATGTTTTCGTCGTGTTTGGCAGTCTGTCACCAAGATAACTCTAAAAGTTATGAACCGATTTTAACGAAATTTACAGGGATTGTTAGGTATGTTAGGAGAAACAGATGACTAACTTTTGGTTAAGATATGTCCATCTGTTTGTTTGTTTGTTTATTTGTCTGCCTCATTTTTCTCAATGTCATAACTCAAAAAGTTATGGATCGATTTTGATGAAATTAATATGAGTTGCTAGGTTTATAACAAAGAGTAAATGACCAAATTTTGGTAATGATCCGTTTGTTCATTCGTTCGTTTGTCACTGTTTTTAATTTTATGCTTGTTAGCACAATAACTCGAAAAATTATGAAAATTATGAATGAATGATTAGTTTTTGGTGCACATCGGTTTGTTCGTTCGTATGTTTGATTCATGCTTGTCATAACGTTTGTTAGCAGTATAACTCAGAAGGTTATGAACGGATCGTCAAGAAAATTGCACAAGCTGTTTTTACCATCAAAAGGCACAAGTGATTGGATTTTGAAGTTTATACAAAGGCAATTATGTTTCCGAACCAATTTGAATTTTTTTGCTACCGTTGCCTCGCTTGGCGGAGGTATGCGCTCTCAATGTGCTCTATTTTTGTACTTAAGTAACCCCAGTAACGTCAGTATTAAGTCAAGGATAAAGTTACTGTTTTGTGCTTCCAAGACCAGGCTTATGTATACTTGACAGCTGCCCAACTTGTTAATACTTTACTAATGAAGATATCACAGGAAAAAATTTAGAGTTCCGTACTTGCAAGACAAAATCTTTGTATTCAGCAACTGTTCAATTTCTTTATTACTTGAATAAAAAATGTGGGTAAATTCATGAAGAACTTGCGTTTTGGGCTTGTAGCTCAAGATTTTCTACTGTACGTCCCTCCAGCTTATTTTGTAGGTACTTCAATAACATCAACAGTCACGAAAGGATTATAAGATGACGTATTGGTTAGTTTTTGAACTTAACCTTGGGCTTCAGTTGTGTTGATAAAGTCAGGCACAAACTTATGGTTTTCTCCAAGTTAGACTCGTCTCATTCCACAGCTGTCCAACAATTAGTGCGCTTCAGTAATGTAGATAAAGTCACGAAATAATTTAGCATTCCGTTACCTAAAATATTGTATTTATCAGCTCTCCGATGTCTTTTGGACTAAATTGGTTATTGTCGTGACAGATTTTACTGCATGAATGTGGATTCCTCACTCTATACCGCAGAAAGTTCTCGATTTTTTTTCATTTTTGCAAACCTATCACGAAATTTGATGTCATAAGCTTGCAACGCCAGCTCGCGCAATTTGTTTCTATTGTACGTAATTTCAACATTCCCATCCAGTTTGTACTACAGGAGACATGGACATGAGTCAATGTCCAACAGTATGTTTAGTTTTCTGGCACTGTGAGTCTATTAATATCCTCACAGTTTCATTTTCGAGTAATGTCTCAATTTTTATGTTTCCGTTGAAGACGAATAAATAGTGCAATGGAATCTAATGTAATACTAAGAATGACCGTCGTGTGTTTATAAATATATATATTTATATGTTTGGTGCCACGCTCTTAACGAAATAGATAGGCGGAAATTAGCCCAGGTTGGAGGCTCGGGTGCTCCTCTCAAGCTCCATTGAAAGTGATAGGTAGGCAGAAAATAGGCCGGGTTGCAGAAGATGGCAAACGTATCTTAAGCAGGGACAGATGAAATTTCAGCAATGAAGACATTGCAGGCTTAGTCTTATTTGTACGAGGATTAGCTTCTCCATACATCGAATCTACGGCAAAGTATAGGGCGACCTTATGTCTGAATGCATTTCTTGCATTGCCGAAGTTGAAATCGTAGCACTGAAGATGTCTGAAGCTTCCGTT
>LQNS02278159.1:16239222-16254365 GCA_001587735.2 Parhyale hawaiensis
GAAGCAGATATTTGAGGTGGAAAGACTGTATCAACGGTATCTTTGCTACGGACCGAACACATTGTATATAAGCTGGTATTTTGTTTAAGTTTGTTGAAGTGTTTTACTCAAGATGTTACTTCTGCCTGTTTATATAGAAGACCTAAGAATGACAGCACGACAAAGGATCAATGAAGAAAAGAAGAAGATTAAGAAGCAAATAAGAGAAGAGGAGATTCCGCACCGGCCTAGAGGCATTAGGCAAACGTATAGGTTATTGCGTGAATTCTTCACGCACGGGTCCACTAGTATCTAAATACTTATTAACGGCTTTCGTCGACTTATGTCGATTTCCCGTTCTTTTTCTTAATGGCTTTGGATCACATTAGTTGCCAGAAGGGACATTTATTGGACCCCAAATAACTAACTGGTGCTAAAATTTAAAAAAGAAAAGCCCTAAACGAGTTCAAAAATGAACTTTAGATCTTAAAAAAAGTTTTGGTAATAAATCCGTCCGCTGGTCAAAGTCTGGCTTTCTCGTACCAACATGAACAGGTTAAGAAACATGTATAATTTTTTCCCAAATTCACTATTAAGATATATTATGGTATTTTTCATATTTATGCATAAAACGTATAATATAATAAATTAATATACTACTCTATACAGTTACCCAATCAAGTCGCTAAAAATTGAGTATGATTTGTCAAAGTTAGCAAATCATGTATATATTTGTTCCATTATCTCAAAGAGTAAAATATTGCGGCATTTTCTTGTGCGGAAAAACAGTGTTAATGAAATTAATTTTGCCCAACCTATGTTATGGGGCGCGGCGACCCCATAGGGCTCGTGTAGGTTACCTTTGTCCCTTCCTTTTCCTCTCTTTGAATAGCTTAGTAGTTTTTTAGGGAGGCTTAAACTTTCTTATACTACTATACTATTCCGTAGGAAAGCAGAATAGAAACGAGATTTGGTGGTCACTTGATTAAATTTTGATTAGAATATTTCAGGCTTATTCGCAGCATGTGCCTCGGCGTCAGATCGGGGTAGAATAGTTGTGAGGTATAAAATTATTTTTCTAAATTTGGGCCCGGCTTCTTGATTTTTTTCAATAAAATTGTTTTATTTGATAACTTTAGGTAAGGCAAATCAGTTGATGCACTTAGCGAAAAGTTTGGTTTTGTATTTGGTAGTTGAATGTTATTACATAATTTTGATATTTGAAAAAAATGCGAAGCATGCGCTTTATGCATAATTGGAATATGTTTCTGTACACGGCGTTTTACATTGGGCATTTGCTTGCGCTATGCAGTCCATTACACACTACCATTCTTTCTGAGCACTGCTATTTTTTTCATTTACCAGCTGATATTCTTTGATCAGTTTTTCCGTCCCTCTCCCGACTTTCTTCCATGCACGGTATTCCTTATTGCATTTTTTCCTGTCATACTGCATTCTCCTTCCCTTTCCTGTCTTGAAATACCGTTGCAATGGCTAGGGAACATTAAACCAACATGCATTATGATAATAACGATGTTTCCACTGTCTGGTTGGTGTCAACTACGTCGCAATTTTCATTGCTGCACCGCGCTCCTGCAAACCTAGCGACCCCGGTTCAATCTCGTCGTGTTCGGATCCAGCCTTACAAGATACCCTCCATATCCGGTTTCCTTTGGATACTCGTCTACCATTTTAAAATTTTAGCAACGTTTGTAACAATGACCATACGGAGCGCAGATATAAATAATCAAATGACAGAGAAAGTGTAGAAAGTGAAATAATAGAAGCGATGGGTGAGACAGGTTTGTGGTAGAAAAGAAATGAGCCGCCGGAGGAGGAGGAGGAGGTGATCGAAGACGAGAGGGAGGAGGAAGAGGTGGAGGTAGACGAGGGGGCAGCAAAGCCAGCTCCTCTCAATGACAGTAATTTTTATGATAGATGATCTGAGGCGAGTACAAGAGCAGTCTCTTGCTTTGCTCTTAGCTGGGAACTACCTAGCTGTGTACGATATACCGGCAGTGTGTGGTGTCATGCTAGCCCGCCTTTATGCATACTGCTTCTATACCTTAATGATAGTGTGAACTCTTCTTCCCCATTGTAGGCTGGTAATGTAAAGGAACCTGAACGTGGCCGAGGGGCTGTACTTTTTTATGGTGAGATAGTGTTGCGGTATTTCTTTATATGGCATCTATGTTATCATGATTGTTTTTTTTTCTCAACTGTTGGCTGGATATAAAGAAAGCTAATTGGGCTGTAGAGGGCTGTAATATTTTATTTATATGGTGAAACATTGTTTTGTCACTATTGATATCTTTTCTTATATTTCTATAGCTTACGCCAGCTTGAACTTAGACTCTTCTGTAAGCTAGATGTACAAGGAAAAGTAAAGGTGGCACTGAGTTTTTTTTTTTTTTTTTNTTCCCCTCATTTCAGGTTTTTGCTGGAATATGGTGGTATCTTTTTGCAGAGTTGATATGTTTTCCTAATTTTTCAGTGCCGTGTTACGGATTTTTCTCAATTTTTTTTTTCACTGTAGAGTTAAGGTGTTTTTTTTTTTTTTTTTTTTTTTTTTTGCATGCAAGACATTGCATTGCCACCACATGGTGACTTTCTCTAATGAGTCAGCTCAACATAACGGGTTGGTTCCAACACCTGTAACACGATTCAAAGTTTCGAGCCAAAATTCTTGTCTGCCTGGTTCCGACAAGTCAAATCAAGTCGGGTATAGGCCTGGCTTAGCTCGAGTCGGACAACACACTCGAAAGAGCCCATACTCTGACTACAGATCGAATTTCACCTCATTGTTATTCAGCTGTAATGGGCTGGAGTGTTTCATCATACGAGTATCCATGAAAAATTGGCGACTGATCCACTAGTACTGACTTCACTGTAAAAGTTCATGTATACCTGCCAGCTGCATCGTCTAGTAAAAAAAAGAAAAAAACAGACGAGTTCAGTGTGGTCTATTATAATTATCGTTCAAGCAGGCAGCATTCTCATCTTGCGAGCCAAACGCAAAATTTTTATTTTTGACAGTGGTTTAGTAACATCACGAAAATAAATGCCAATCTACGAAATTGCCTGGGCGCATGCAGAACTGCATGTATATGGGACAGAGATTGCTGTCACATTAACTTACGAGTACGGTAAAAATTTGGCTGTGCCCAGGAGTTAAAAATATAGCCTTGGTTAAGCATACAGTTTCATCGACGAAATCGAACGAAGAAAGATAAATAGATAAACTGTGTGGATAATAAATTAGGAGAAAAGCAGCTGTGTCACTAGCAAATGTAGTGCGACGAAGAAGAGGAAAATGATTGCCAGCGGTATCAGAATTAAGTTGCAGAACAGGAGTCAAACGATTCCCATATCTGCCAAGGGAGAGCGAAACGAAAAGATGGTGAGCACCATTTTAGCGAGGTGGACTTGCTGGTTGAACTATTAATTACGCATGGCGTATCTGTTTTAATCGTTAATTGTGCGTTCATTTATAAGATATAAGGAAATTACACATAAAAATCAGTTATACATGCATATAAAAGCACATATACTGTGAAACATTATACAGTAATAATTTTTGTATCGGTGTCGCCAAAAATGACAAGGATTTGTGATGACACTTTTTCGTTGATCATACCTTAGTTACTAATGCGAGAGATGGATGACAAGTTTTAAACATCGAAAAAACAAAATCGATAAGGGGACTTTGATGGTTTATTTTTTTGACTATTTCAGAATTTCCAAATTTGGCATGAATACTTACGAAAGATTGAACTTTTAAAAAAATCATTGGTTTGACCATTCGCCCCTGTGTATATGCTTATGAAGGATCCGCTACAGCTGCCAACTGAACTAATATCAGCTGAAAAGCGAAATTATTTCCATCCCCTAGGTAACAGAAAAGTATTCGTGTTTATGAGCTAGCAGTCAAGCACCGCTCAACTTAAATTTCAACTGCGTATCCGTGATATGCAATATATAACATGTAATCGGTCAATTGAGGGTTTCTCGCTCAATCGGAAAGCTGTTTTGCCAAAGGAAGAAAGTAAGTTGTAACAAGTACGTGCTGCAACGATATGCCCGTATATTTCGCTTGTCTTCGTAGATTTACTGTGCTCTGAAAAATGTCTTATCTTTTACTTAGCTGATCATCTACTCAATTTGCTCATCGTGAACTCAGAGAGAAAAAAACAAAAACCGAAATTTTGAAGCGAGATTCCATGCGAGTGCTAAGCAATGCTATCGATATCTTCATTGCTTATATTTCAACGTTGGCAGAGCAAGAATTGTATTCAGTCTTGAGGATTAATTACTTTGGCAATCGTCGAAAACTTGGTTTGATTTTTGTTATTGGTTTATTCAAAGTGCAGCAGGATCGCGAGAATCTCCATTCTAGTGTATTTTGCGCAAATCTCCCTATCGTGAATATTTTGGGTTTCCCAACCAAAGAGTAACTTAGTGATTCCTCAGGGGATGTTGCGTCTGACTGCACTTCCTGTTGATAAGTTTAGTTTGGTTCGTTTGACAGGTCCTCTGTACTTCATCTTTTGCTCCGTGAGTTGGGCTGCCGATGGTGGTGGGCAACTTCTTCCACGGGCTCCTGACTTCCTGCCTNGGCAGGGGCTCTCACCACGGGCGTCTCTTTCGTCATCTTCTCTTTTCTACTTTCGTTTCTATAATATGCTTTGCGCCTTGTTTTCCTGCCAATAGTTACACACTTGGCCGCCTTGAGACCAAATATGTGGCACTGAATTGTACTCAGTGCCCATAGTGTCCGCACACAGTGGTCTCACTGCCACGATCACACGTTTTTGTGGGTGCGGGACTGAACTTAAGAATATGGAAATAATAATTTTTTGCAAATATATTTTTTTCTGAGCGTGACGTAAATGATACAATTGCATAATATACTAACATGCCTTGGCGTTTATTACCTATATTGTTCATATAGTGTACATTTAGTCTTTTATTTTTGACTGTATAGTGTAACCAGTCGTCGGAAACGACGGCGAAGAAAGTTCCTTGGCACACATTCCTTGTTATCCTCGTGATATTCTCCTTTGAAGCGAGCATTCATTGGAATTATTGCCAGCTTGATCCGTTACTCAATAAATCAAAAGAGACGATTGCAGCTTATATATCGGAGACGCAGCATAGATACGGCTCAGGTGCGAGCTTGCGGAGCAACAATAGCTGATATTTTCTTCCGTGTGCAGGTCAGTTTCTGTCAGAGATGGAGCGACACGAGGATGCTGCTCATCACTACGTGCAAGCGGCCTTAATCGCCCCGGCGGAATTTGAAATTGTCATCAACGCGGCCAACACACTCCGGCAGGCGGGGCACAACAGGGAGGCCGAGCGGTACTACAGGATGGCTGTCTCCATCAGACCTCAGGTCAGTTCGGGCTTAACCCCTCAACCCACAGAGCACTTCGTTCATGGACTGGGGACTCGGATTCACTTTCTTACTAGGATAGTGAGGCTTGTAATGCTCGGGATTACAGCGTCAGCGTTTCTGACATTCTAAGTCTTCTACGAGGGCACTGAACTAACTAGCAGTAGCGAGGAGGATCGCCGTTGGACACTATAGCTTCGACAGTCTGTAGCAGACTTGAGTTATGTACTCCCCTGGGCCTACCAGCACGAACCAGTGAATGTGGATTTTCCAGTTTTTCCAGGTGGAGTGTCCGGTCAAGTTGCTTCTACCTTTACGAGATATTTTTGAGCACTGCCTCGTGTTAGCATAGGCCCATTGTAAGTTGCGTAGCACTGATAGCTGTCACCCTCAGACCCCGTATCAGTCCAGGCCCAAAAGCGGGTTCACACGAAGAGTCTTCTGGTTCCCGTGTGCGTTGTTGTCTCCATTTGAAAAAAAAAACAGAAAAGTGCGCAACATTCTGGGTTCTAATTCACTTCAAGTTTAAGAAGATATTCTACACATTACTGGCGACACTTGCCAAGCCAGCGGTCGGGAAGCAAACATTATGTTAATAGCTGTGTTTACGAGGACGCAATAAAGATGCGGGCGCCAACAAGCCCGTAAGGGGAATACATGACTGTCGTATGAACCCGCCTTAACCCACTGGCTGGATATTTTTGCTATCCTCTATAGCGACGCAAAAAGCGAGGCTGTATAGGCAACAGTGTGAAGCTCTCCATGTGCGCCTGTGCTGTGTATGTGCGGAGGGGTCAGTGACAGTCGGACTGTCGTCGTATGAGGTTGTGATGTGCTGTGCTGTGGTTATTTGCAAGGACTCTCGTTTATGTTACCACTGTGCACAAAGGGTCAGTGATGTATCACTGACCGGCGATGACACGCGGACTGTTGCTATTACTCCACATAAGTCTGCGTTTTTAAACTCTGAGTGCAATAATTTAAGGAGCATGCATCTTTTATTGTTGAACTGAAAAGCTGTCGTAACTGCCGCTATCAGACATACGATAATATGAGTTATGCCTCATGAAAGCTCTACATTTCTCAGTAATACAAAAAGAAAATTAAAATAGGAAGTAGGGATGAACTTTTTCTCATCTCATGTGTGTGATCGATATGTGATTGCCGCCTAAAGCTTGTTGCGAGACGGTAAATCGAAAGACCAGAATTGAAACTCCAAACAGGCTAAAGCGAATTGGATGAGTTTTTTAGATAGCAGCGTGCGGGTCGCAAACGCCTTTGTTGAGAACTGTAGCAGCAACTGCAGCAACAAGAACTGGAATTCGGCAACAGTGGAGAAGGTGGTCTCTCATCTACTTCTACAAAGTGATGCCACTGTGACTTTAATTTTACAAATTCATATCTCTGGCTTAGCTCCTCACGGGGCATAGGCTCGGCCGTATGGTTGGGTTAGGTAGGTTCGCCCATCCTATGTTATGGGGCGCAGCTTACTGTCGTCTCTTCTTGGGTTTCTATACTGGCCTGCTGATCCCGTGGGCATTGCTTCTGGGCCCCACATTTCTACAAACGTACTGTACATCCCTTCTTTCTTCTTTTGTAAGATCGCCTTTGTTGTGGAAACGGCGACTTGAACTACTCGATGTAATAATAGTAATGATCATTGCAGGCTTATTTTTATAGTTATACATGCCTGCACTTTACTGGCCTTCTTCAATTACATTTTGTCCGCCATTATGGTAATGGGCAGTTCTAGATTATCACAGCACTATATTCTGCAGTGTTAATGGGTAAATTTGTTCTTTGCAGGACGCCACGTCGCACATGAACCTCGGGGCCATGCTGCATGTGAACGGCAAACTTCTGGAAGCAGAAGCGAGTTACCTGGAGGCGCTGCGGCTGAAGCCCGACGACTCCATCACAAGAACAAATCTGCAGAAGCTACGGCACCTCCTAGCAAAGAAAGGCATCACTCCAGCAAGATAGCGCACCCGACCTCCTTATTCACTGTTAAATAAATTGTTTAGAATGCATGATTGCCAATTAGAAGTCCATAAATAGAACGAACTCGCAGAAACTATGGCACCTCCTAACCCTGGAATGGCATTACCCAACCAACCTCATGCTCGCCTTTCCCAACCAACCTCATTGCTTGCTGACTTGATAAATTTCCTTGAATTACAGGCTGGTGAATATTTCGTGCTGTAGTTTATCAGTACTTTTGTATTTGAAGATCTTCTCTGCGACCGATTTGCTTCCTTCTTTTCTTACTTATTTTATGTTCTATATCTTTTTTTTCGAATCTGTGGCTTCTTCTTCTTCTTCTGCCTGTGTGTGTTCTCGAACGCCGCAAGAGCTGTGCGCTGCATGTGGGTCGGCATACCTGGTCTGCTATACTGTGTCCTTCGGGAAATATAAACTACCATGACCGTCTGTTTTTGGGGAAAATGCGACAGCTCTCGCTCAGCTCTTAAAGGATTTATTTTGTGGAGTACAAGTAACTTGCAAACACGAGGCAACTGCTGGACGAATCTACTTGATTTTGTTCCCAAACGGGTCATGTATTACTTTTCCAAATTTTACAGCCGGTGTTGTAGTATCATCTAAATAAACTAGAGGCGACGTTCCAAACACATCGGGAGCTCCCAGCCGACGCTTGCAGCTGCACAACTTTACTCCTAAGAGGTCGCGCCACTACCTAACTAAGGCAGTGCTCAATTCGCGAGGTTTCACCGTCGGTCAACAGATGGGATTTTTGAGCAAACCCATGATCTTAGGGAAAAACCCAATCTTTTGCAACCACGAATGTGAAGGACAGATATATCCACAGATAGGCTGACGACAAGATATCCTCGTGGATGCTACGGGCTGTAAGCTCACCGGGCTGTAAGCTGAACTAAAGTAACTTGCCAATGGCGGCTGGACACGGACTCTTTCACAGATTACCGACTCATTTACTCGTACCCATTAGGCTAACCGCATCGTGCGTACTTTTCATACAGTTTCAGGAACGGATATTTCATTCATTAGCAGTTAATGGGTTAACTTACGTTTCAAACTATGCTCTGGCTACGAGAAACTGACGTTTTATTCGGTCACAATAGAGGGTTGGAATTTCTCGGTGCTCTTGTCTGTTCTCCTGAAGAAATGAACGTAATTTGCTAGAGTGAAGACTAGGAGCGGCCTCAGCGGCGTAGCCTTGCAGGCTGTTTGGTTTTCAGGAAGAAAAATAAGAAAAGCTAATGACGATAGTCTCGTTTAAGCTCAAATCTTTCATATCAAGCGCGTTGCCCCGTCTACTCCATATTTCGTGAGTCTGGTTCCGTACCGAGCAAAACCCTCTACCGTAACCCCTAGCACCATTTGAGGGTTCTCCTAAGAATGAATAATATTAGGACATAAAAAAATTGTCTCACGTACATGAACAGCAATTGCTACTTCTGGTGAAGGTTACAAAGTCCTGTGCGCAAGTTTTAAATGTGACTAACTTGGTTGATGCGTCCTGATCCCCCCCCCTCTCTAGATCGTTTTTTCAACCCTGTAAAGTGTGCAGTGATAGAACGCAGACTGCTTTCATTACAGTATTGTGTTTCTTGTCATTTTTTTCGTACTTCTGCTGCTGATTTTCACTGCTTTCTTTTTTCCTTGTGATTTCATATTCCCATTTCTTTTCCAAACGTGTTACACGTCTCTTTTGTCTTTCTTTCTTTGGAGCGTAGTGAACTCTGTGGATATACAGTATGGTGGTTTCAACTGGGAATATAATGTGTACCTACATCATTACGAAGAGTTATATATTAGGCAGTAAATGGATGAGCTAGAACATTCTTACGGTCTCCCCCTCCAGAGTAACGGCCCCACAAAATTTGAACGTCCACTTCACACAACTATTACCCGTTCTTTTGTATGTAAATAGGCACAGTTACTTTGGCACTGCCCCTATGTTAACCTTTTAACTTTCGCAAGGCTGTATTTAAACAATGAATGAACCCTAACCTTGGCTAACCTTTGTAACTTCACTGGAAGGTTAGGAGGTTAACATACCAGGCATGGCGTTTCCTCTTAGTTCGATAAGTTTCCCTTGGTACGTGGCAAGCTGATCAAAATATTATTAGTTCTATATTAGTTCTGTGATGTTCATCTTGTGAAATTGGGCATATTTAGTGGTTATTGTTTTGTTATTGTATGCGTTACGTACTCTATTACCTCTAGTTGTTTTATACTTTGTGAATGAAAATTATTCATTTCCTTAACAGAAACTGCATTAGAAAAATGTCGATAAGTTCTAACAATAATGATTCCTACGGACGGTGTTATAGGTACGTGTCCAGAACACATGATTCGGGCCGACGGTATTGTAGATTCTTGTTAACACCAAACTTGATTGGGCAAACAGTGTTTTGAGTTCGTGTCAAGCTGCGACGTTTCGGGAATAGTCACTGCAACTGTCTAAAGGCATGGTTAGATACTTATTTTGCATTGTGCATTATTTTGATAATGCTTTCCGTCTGTATTTATTATCTTGTCTGTGTAATATGAAGTCCGTCCTTGTGTTGATAACTGGTCGGATCATCTCATAGTATCTCTTAAGTTACTGATTTTCCAAATGACATATAAGGCGTTTTGCAGCCACTTGGCGCTGTGTGGTTGAAGGATAAATTTCACATTGTTCATCTTCTCTGGTGATGGTCAAAGGAATGAGTTTCTCAGGTTTTGTTTAGCACTCAAAAACACAACTTGACGTCTGCCAAGCACAACTCACTGTCGTTAAGGCTCGACCTTTTACAAAAAATGAATAATATTTTGAGGACGTCTCTATGTTCCGTCGGTTTCTCCTCTAGCACGTTGTGTCTATATAGAGAGGCCTAAACTAACGTTTAATCTGCTTCCAGGATGAAAAACCCATATTTTCATACTACCTACAGCGAACGTAAGCATAGTTCTTTAAATCCTAACTAACATGTTTGCCGAAAGCATTGTTGAATAAGTTACATAGAGCGGGCTCTTTGGGGGTAGTCACGAGTTTATTACCAACATTTTTTTTTATCCACATAATCATTTCGACCCATTTCTTTCTTTTATTCATTTTGATTTCTTTCCTTAAGCGAAATGGCAACGCTTAGGCGACTGATTCATGAAGGCACGTTGCCAATTTTCTGTCTATAGCTTCCCAGGATTTGTGTTTTTCATGTTTTCTTGTTAGGGTTTCCAAAATACCCTGTTTTCCCGATACTCTTTAGCTTAGACTAATAATATTGGCAATTATTATACAATCGTGATAACGTCGTACATTCGTTACGTAGAATAACAGCTGCAGTGTCGAGTATAAAACATAAGGAAAATGAGTTAATGAACGGAACATTTCCGTTCAATGCTCCAGGCTAAAAAATTATTATATATACTCTTTGTGTTAAGTGGAGATAGTGTATAATTGGCCCCATATAGTTATTCAAGTAATATTGCCAATGCCAAAGAGCTTGAACGATGTGTAGGTTAAGGAAAGATGTACGTATATGTCAACTTGCCTTTAATTTAGTCTGCGCTGATAGACTAGAGTGGGCTATGAAGTTCATGGACTAGGCTCTTAAGATACTATACTGAAATATGATTATCTGATATATACGTGTTCATATGATACCGTAACGTTTCTCTTTGATTTATGCATTGTAATTTGTGTAATAAGAAGCAACATTTCGATGACAAAAATTTAGAACATTTCCGTATCTTAGCAAGCCCTTATAGATTTGAAAAAAAAAAACAGAATTTGGACTCTTGCAGTCTATGTTAAGCCTAAATGTAGACTAATCGAGATTAACGCATCCAGAATTGAAGATTTGCAGAGTACGCCATGGTATGAACAGTTCATCTAACACTTGTACATGGAACGACGGCCCATATGGTGGGGACACAGAAACGCAAAAATCAGCCACTCAGCTTTTCGTTTTGTCGGTCCGGTTGGCGCGACTACTATTACTACTACCACCAACGGCATTTGAATGTTGCAGTAAACCATTCGTCACTGCAACTCGTAACTCACGAGAAGGACTAAGGTCGCTCGCCAGAGCCTAGAAACTGCCGGAAATTACTGTATTTTAAGCATTTTTGTCGGTGATATAGCTAAAGCCTAGTTCCCTACAACATAATCAGATGGAACAGTGTGCGGCGGTGCAATTTTTGCATTAGTGTGCGCCTGCCCTTAGCAGAGCAGTTATACTAGCTGTCCCTTCTGTTTTATCTGTTCGAACAGGTCCCTCGCTGACCTCAGAGGCCTGACAAATATTCATGCACAAGATCCCATTTATCAGTAACAGTATATTTTCACAGAACTTTTCTGTCTAACATTAGTAACACGAGTCATAGTTAAGAATAATTGGGAACCTATGAAAACTAAATTCTTAAGGTTCAATTCATGGTAAATATTACATTGAGTTTCGCCAACGTTGCCGCAGGGCGAAATGAGAGGGTGACTTCCAAACTTTATTGTGACTTATGCTGACCTTGATGCTCTTACCGGTCTCTTCAGATACCGTGTTGAAGTGCGTCATTTCTTTATCTTAACCCTAAGCCGACCGGCGTCCCGTAGGATAACAATATGTGAAAAGACAAGATGGCTCCAACGGTTCTAGGGGTAGCCAAATTACTAATTTTGGCAACCGTTTGTAATTTACATCTGGATGTTGGTACGGAAAACACTTATGTGCAGTAAGAACTACTTTCGTGAAAAAATTTAAAAAGACGCTGATAATTGTCGAATTTGAAACTGACCTGACGTTCCGTACAGAGTGATTATTAATACATAAGGCAGTATGGTGAGTACCCTGGCCGTCAGCAGATTTATTTGATCTATTCACTACCGACGGTATTTGTAGACAAAAGCATCAATTTTATTCCCAAAATTAGCTCGTTGCATCTTCTTTGAAAATCGTAAAATTACAAAAGTCGAGCCAAATGTTTTACTATTTTCCTGCATTTTGAAGAAGCAAAGTTAACTGTAGTAGAAATTAATTAGTACTTTCGCTTCCAGGTTGATTTTGAGACCCCTAGAAAAATTAGGGTTATTCACACGAAGTTTGATCCTGAAAAGACCCACGGCACGGGAGACGCGCTTCTAAGTTCTGGTACATGGTCATACCTAGCTAATATTATTCCCAAGCTGAAGTTCTATTATTTTCAGTTAGGTAGAAGTCGCCAGTACGGCGATACATTGGATAATTCACGCCTGGGCTTGAGAATCTCGCTCGATATAGTCGATGGAGTAATACTTCTTGTCGACTGCAGGGTCTGTGTTGATATAAACTGTTGCAGGTACAACTACTCCGCAGCAAAAGGAGTTATTTTATCCAATGGATTTTGACAGTTTGCCCCACGCCTCAAATTAGAGCTATTACGGATTATTCAAATGTTTTACTCAGATAATATTGGGACAGTCGTAACAATCAATTTTCTTATTGTATATGCACTTTGTTGGTTAGAAACTAATTTCAAACATGCGGTACGGTACTTGAGAAACGCACAAATAACAAAGCACTTCATTAGGCGAACCAAGTCTCAAAACGACTCAAATTTACAAAGTTTCATACATATTGTAACATATTCGAAAATAATGTACTAAATATAATTTGCAACATGATTAACAGTGGCGCTCCTACAGAATTCCTTTTTATTTACTAGTACTTAAACACTCCGGTTGTTTTTATAATTGTCGGATCAACCTGATCGCTTAGCACAATTTATGAAAAAAAGTTTATTAATTCTTCTGTGGCAATGCAGCTTACCTTAGTTAGAGCTGAGAGAAGTTTTTCTTTCGTTTTCTTCGTATTTCCTTTTTCACTTCTGACAAATTTCATCTCTCTCTTCGACTTGTTGTATGGACCGCCGTGCAACGCCGTTTGTGCTTGAGTAAACAGCTTTGCACATACACTTTCTTTCTTGAAACGCCGCGCTCTTTAGTGAAGCTGACCTGTAGCTAAATTTCTTCTGTCTTACACTATTCTATCTAAGCGAATACTCTCTTCATGCTGCCGTGCTGAAATACTATCCCAGCTAAGGAGTCCGTTTCATGTCAGGGCTAACTGTTCAAATTCTGCCTCGCAGAAAAGCATCAGAGCGACCAGCTACTTAATTCATTAATTGGCAAGCTACCAGGTTCATAGTTTCTTAATTTTACTACCTGCTCAGAATACAATAAGGTTGTTATCTATTTCTGCCCCAGCAATATCTAAAATGAGTGCCATGAATTGACACGAGGAAAAATTAAGCCAAGCCCAATATGCAATACTTATCCAGAATTTTCAGACTGATGCGTTGCTTTCATCTCTTTGTTTTGAATTTTAGGCATTAAACTTGCTTTCATTACGCTTGAAACTGCCGAAGAGTCCATCATACCCCGTGAAGAACTCGTGGCTAGTGAGGTATCTTCTAATACCAGCAGCACGATTCACAGTAGTGAAACTAACGCTCTCCCTCTGCAGTAATTCCGAAATGTCAAACATTTCAACCTCGCTTAACTTGCCCTCGAGGAGTCAATCGACGGGGCCGTCGCTAGACTTCCTTTTAATTCCGTCCTAGAAAGAACTACCGGTACCAAGGCGTTTTGTTCGCACAATCCTCCAAATGCCAAGTACATTCATAAACGTTCAGACAAGCTATTTTTTTTTAGACAAAGGCGTACTATAGAGTCCTCTTAGGGTTCATTCTGTCATCGGCAATACGATCGAACGTGCAAAATTGCACATGCGGTTCATATAAGCAACATGCGCCTTGCTTCACCCCATAGCCATACTAAACAAACTCGTACACAATTAACGGTTCGTGACAATGTTAATAAACACGTATGAGACTCCATTCTCAACATATGCAAAGTATTCAACACGCACAACAGATGACCGTGATAATGTTATTGTTTATTATACTTTAAGAACTTGGCGGTCACCTTAACTTAGGGTTACAATTTTGATTTAGTGACCGATAGTAAACTGCCGTTGTTGACGCGTTATTCTTGCATCGTTTATTTATTGTATTATCAAAGAATTTAGCTGCCGCCTCTGATATGGCAGATGCGCTTTCTGTAAATTTAGACTTGTTGTATTCCCGATCGCCTTTTTTATTATTTGTCTAATATTATTATCTGTAATAAAGACTTTGTGTTTAATGAAGTTTTTCATTCACGAACGACTATTGACTGAAATGAAATCAATGAAAAAGTAAGTGCCTTTTCCACAATAGGTGTTCCTATTGCCAGAGGTAGCAGAGTGGACTTGCAAGTTGCTAGTTGCTACAGCACTACAGGAAGGACAAGGGCTCGTCAGTACCGATATGAGTACAACTTGAGCCTGACAGTAGGGCCAGGGCCAACATAAAAAACTGACAATAGCACCAGGGGAAGTACAAGGGGCTGACAATATCACCAGGAGTAGCATAAAGGACTGACAATAGCACCAGTGGAAGCATAAAAGACCGACAATATCACCAGAAAGCAATTTTCTGGCTGTTATAGTGGTCCCTTTCGTATGTTCTGGCTGTTATACAACAGGGAAAGCATACAAGACCGACAATATCACCAGGAGAAGCATACAAGACTGACAATATCACCAGGAGAAGCATACAAGACTGACAATATCACCAGGAGAAAGCATACAAGACTGACAATATCACCAGGGGAAGCATAAAAGACTGACAATATCACCAGGGAAAGCATACAAGACCGACAATATTACCAGAGAAAGCATACAAGACCGACAATATCACCAGAGAAAGCATACAAGACCGACAA
>LQNS02278159.1:16255901-16268898 GCA_001587735.2 Parhyale hawaiensis
AGCATAAAAGACTGAAAATATCACCAGGGGAAGCATAAAAGACTGAAAATATCACCAGGGGAAGCATGAAAAACTGACAATAGCAACAGGGGAAGCATGAAAAACTGACAATAGCACCAGGGAAGCATAAAAGACTGAAAATATCACCAGGGGAAGCATAAGAGACTGACAATAGCACCAGGGAAGCACAAGGGACTTAGAATTGCACCGGAGAATCATTACGGAACGTGGTTGTCAGTGCTTTGGATTAACTTCGCCATGACAGTAGGTGGCACCTAAGTCCTTAAACTTTTTCCTTTTAATACCGTGCAAAAAATTAGCTTCATTTTACAGAAAAAATCTCACAGTTCAGAATAAATCAACAAAGTTATAACTTCAAGGGATGGGTGGACAAGTAATGCCGAAACATTCTGATTGGCAGACCTAATTTTCAGAGAAAATTGTAGATGAGTTCTACAAATGGTACTACAGCGTGTCGCGAAATTTTCACATTGAAATTCGGAGGCCAGCAGTTTCATGGTATAGTAGAAGTCTACAATAAAGCTACCCAAATTAATATCACGATATTTTCCTGCGGTGCTAATCTGATAATCAGCATTCAACTGCGCCATCTACATCATTCGCCGCACGGCCATAATGAATTTTAAATACCCATATGTACGCATAACACTTGCGTTTATGAACGCCGCGGCAAAGAAAACGCGTCGCAATGGAGTTTAGCTTACAATTGTTTCAAATAAAACTTTGCACACTTGCGATATTTATACCGCAGCGTTTTTTCCTCCGCAACGAGGCTCAGGCTCCTGCTAAAAATTTACTACTTTATTTAAAATGATGGATTGTTAAGGATTCCTTATAAATGCTTATAGCCAGTGGATTCGGAATTATGAAGTGTTGATAATGAGGCAGATATTGATGCTACAAGTTTATTTTTTATGTACATATACAGCATTGACAAGTTTTTACCGCGGCGTTTAACCTATCTTGCGACGAGTTATTTTTGCCAGGGTGTTTGAAAAACGCAAGTGTGAAGCTGGCCATAGGGCGTCATACCCAAAAAGAGCAATAATGCCGTATACAAAAAATTAAATATTCATTGCCAATCAATAATGAAATTTTATCGAAGCACTGCCCTTTGTAAATACCTGGCACGTTACAACGGTCAGCAACTTCACTAAATCTACCGCGTTACCCACACCATCCGTTTAGCTAGTGCATACACTATTCATTTCACATGATTTTAATCCTAATGAAGAGGAACAGCTTTGAGCCCCGTCGAGCTTCAGAAGAAGTGGAACAACAGTGTTGACCTACTTTATAAGTTAGCAAAACTATAGAGCAATGCCGGCGTAATGCAAACGACATCAAGTGATGTGTTATAGACATTGTTAGGCTGATCATAAAGTTATTATGCTGAATAGTTCAAGCGTCCATTTTCACAAGAGGAGATATCACAAAGAAAAAAAAGACACGTGGAACCAATGAATGAGAGTGTTTCCACACAGGATCAGCGGGCAAGGGAGCAGTAAGTCGGGAAAGAAGAGGAAGAATAGAAGAATTGACCAGCAGTGGGAGTATTAAAATGGACGAAAGTAAAGCAGGCATGAAAGACTGACGTCCCTCATGAAGGCCCAACTCAGGCTACGGTAACATAGCAGCAGGGTCTCCATGGAGTCGCAGTTCCCATAACATAGGATAGATGAATCTTACCAACCTCTCTAATCCTATGGCCTTGGACCCATCCTACACCCTCGTAAGGGGGAATATTTACCGACTAGAGTGCTCGCGCTGACAAAAATGACAGCATAGTATTTGCGATGACCCTTCTTCATTATCTGTGCCAAGAAGGTTACGTTTTTGTCCTTCTGTCTTTTTGTCTGTCACTGAGGTTACTCAAAAAGTAATGAACGGATCCTTACAAAATTTACCGGGATTGTTAGGCATGTTAACAGTAACACATGGTTAAAGGGATCAACTCACGATTTTGGTCAGAATTAAAATTTTTTAATATTATTGTTTTTTTTTTGCTGAAGAAGAGTCCGTAGGTAGTGTGAAAGTGCGTCTTAAAATGTTATGGGGCTGGGGCACTAGAACCCCGTAAAGGGGAGTTCAAAGGAGCGGGAGGCAGGGGGTTAAAATTATCAATTGTGGACCGATCGTTCTGAAACTTGCACATTATATGTATTTTTGAAAATGAAAACATTTTGCTTCTACATCTTCGGTGATTTAGGCCTTAGTTTTTGAGATAATGGGAAATATATTTAGATATATACCTACACATACATCGGGACCCCAAAAGAGGGGTTCTACTGCTCTCTGCTCGGCCGATGAGGGGTTAAAAACCATTAAATGATGCATGCATATTATTTGTAGATGCTAATACAACATGAATGCAGCATTCAAATTCCATTCATAGTGCAAAAAAGTGCTTATATGACATGTCACCCCAACGTTTTTCGTTGTTTGCTTCTCCTATAAAATGTAACTTTTTCACCGAAAAAAGAATAGAAGTCGATAAGTTTTCATGCATAAAAAACAGACAGTTTTGGAATCCTTGAAACACTCATAACAAAGTTATAGAGGTCTATATTCCATTTTTACTCTGATATTTTTTATTTCAGCTCGTAGCCGAAAATTTTGCTTTTTTACTATATTTCAGTTAGCGATCAAGAATCACATATCAACAGAAAACGAAACGGAAACGGGAAATCTGCCCCAATAACTTTGTTAGGAATGCGTCAAAGATTCCAAAACTGTCTGTTTTTTCCTAGCATGAACACTTATTGATTTCTATTTTTATGAAATAAAAAATAAATATTTATATATTTGACATTATCTCAAAATCTAAAGCCTAAATAAAAAAGTAGTTGAAGTAAAATGTGTTTCTTTCCAAAATTACATACAATGAGCAAGTTTCAGACCAATAGGTTCACAAATAAAAATAAAGTTTAAAAAATTTAAAATTTTGAGTTGATCCCCGTAACTTTTGGTGAAAATCCGTTCATCTGTTTGTCTATCTACCTATTATTTCTAAAGGCCGGAACTCGAAAAGTTATGAACGGATTTTTCATGAAATTCACATGAGTTGTTTGGTATATTATGAAGAGCAAATGACCAAAGTTTTGGGATGATCTGTTCGTTGCTGTGTTTGATTTTATGCTTGTTAGCGCAATAACTCAGAAAGTTATGGTTGGGTCTTTATCAAAAAGTTAAGGATCATCAAGAAAATTACAAAAATTTTTAATACAGTGCTATCAAAAGACACAAATAAGTATATTTTAGTATTGATATAAGGAAAATAATGATTTCAGAACCAATTTGAATTTTTCGTTACCGTTGCCTTGCTTGGCTTAGGCATGCGCTTTCAGAGTGCTCTTTTCTCTAATTGATTATTTCGTTAATACTATTGCTAACTTGACAGCACATAGAGATGAACGTTCATGGCTTAACAACTGCTAAGCATCGAAGCTTTTTTTCTCTCCGACATGGAAAAAATTTATTGCTTTTTGCAGCAAATTGTTTCGAGTTGCTATCATGGATACCCAAGGATATCTTATATGCCCAATGGTTTTTACTAAGCGAAAGCAGTTTCGTCAACGATTGCATTAAAATTGTGAGAATAATTAACTGAAGCAACGAAATTATCGGTGGGAAGAGACTAAGAATCATGCAAATGCATGAGAGTGCTACTGGAAGCTTCAGATATCGTCAGTGCTTCAACGTCGGCAATGCAAGAAGTGCATTCAAATTTAAGGTCGCCCTATACTTCCTATGGATTTGATGTATTGAGTAGGCAATACCCATACAAATCAGGCATGGCAGCGGTAAGAGAGGCCTTAGATATTTTCATTGTTTGAATTTCAACTGTCGATGAGGAAGATACATTTGCCATGAACTGTAACCTGGTTTATATTCTACCAACTACTCCTCAATGAAGCCTGACAGGATAACCACAATCTCCAACCTGGCCTAATTTTCGTCTATCTATTTCCTTACAGCGTGACAAAAATAGATAGATAAACAGCTAAGAGAAGCTATAGTATACTAGAGGGTCCGCGCTGTCATAAAATGACAGCGAAGAATTTGTAATGACCTTCTTCATTGATCATACATTCGGTATTACAACTGCTAACCTAAGCACCCTGAGAAGAGCGTTTACGGCTTCACAGCCGCTCAGTATCGAAACTTTTTTCCCCTGAAATGGATCAAATACATGGCTTATTGCAGCCCGATCAGCAACGCTTACTGTAGTAGCTCAGATTCGGTATTGTGGATACGGTAGGCTAGCCTATACAGGTCCAATGTTTTTTGCTCAGCGAAAGCTGTTTCATCGACCATTGAATTAAATTTGGGAGAATAGCTGAAGCAACGAAATCATCTGTGGGAAGAAACTATACGAATCATGATGCATGAGTGTGCCAATGGCAGCTTCAGATATCTTCAGTGCCGCAATTTCAACTTCGACAATGCAAGAAGTGCATTCAGACATATGGTTGCCCGATACTTTGCCATAGATTCGATGTTTGGAGAAGCTAATACTCATACAAATCAGACTAAGCCTACGATGTCTTCATTGTTTGAAATTCAACTGTTCCTAATTAAGATAAGTTTGCCATCTTCTGCAACCCGGCCTATTTTCTACCAAACAGTTTTCAATGGAACTTGAGAGGACGACCAGAGCTTTCAACCTGGGCTAATTTCTCCCTATCTGTTTTGTTACAGCGTGACAGAAAATGGATAAACCGATAAATACACATCGTTCTTTTTTATATTGTAGATGGTTTCGATTTCAACAAGTGTTTCAAGCAAGAAGTGCATTGAGATAAAGGAACAATGATCCCACTTTCGCCATCTTCTACAACATGGTCACTGATCTCCATGAAAACTAAACCGAATAACAAAATCTGGAAGCTGGCTTATTTCTCGACTATTTCTTAAAGAGGGGGACACGCAACATGTAAATATATAAAAATAAAAATATTTTAAAAATTAATATATAAGCAAGTAAACACACGACGGTGTTTATTACATTGTTTGATTACTCAATATCAAAGTACAATAAAGGCTACACCAGTGAGAGAATGCTGTTTTGCGCGACATATGTCGGTCATCGCAATGCACAGCTCTAATTAGTCGTCCACTGTGCTAGGGACTATACAACGGACAATGACCTACTAGCAATGAGTGCTTCATTTGAAAGGCAACACCTGTGCCAATTGCTGCATTTCCGCCAATTATCAAATGCCACATATCAACTGCGGGCCCAGTAGCGAGTGTGAATTGCATTGTAAAGGACATGTATACTGCGTCGTGATTCCGTACAGGCGACAGCGAACGCACACTTTCCAAAAAGCTTTCAAACAGTACCAGTGTGAATTATTAGTGTAGTAATTAAGGTGAAGGAAGGTGATTTTGCAAGTGATATATAGCCAAATTAAAGGAAGTTAAACCTATCGGCTGTATGTGAGAAAATACGCGTATTACTAATGCTGTGAAAACTAAAGCAGAGTGTGCATTTGGATATGGTTCGTGCTAATGAATTTATTATCCAATTGTTAAAAAAAACTTAGATCATTTACGGATATTCATAAACAGATATGGAAACTGCCGGTGTTGAAACCTAAAATGAACACGATAGCCAACTTACCATTAGCAATAAAAAAGCAAATACTATATTAATTGGTGAAGAAAATTATAAATCAGGGCAACTTTACAGGCGGCAAGAAAAGTAAAAACGACATGGGGGACAAACAGTTCCTATTCTTCTTACTGTTGGTGATGAGCTTCCTACCATTTGTTTACACGTGTCATTACTTAGAAAAACATCCATACAGAAATTTTGGTATTTTTACCGATTATACTGCGGCTCAAAAATCCCTCAGCACGTACGCCATTGACGACAGTCCTCAGGTGTTTGGTCTCGGTGAGTCGTAGATGGTGAATGTTCTCACTGAATCATTTTATTGACAAACATTGCGTATTTGTTTCACTAATAATGAATAGTAATGCCCAGGCAGCAAAGAGTGTAACGGGAGGACTCAATGAGACTAAAAGAAAAGTTAGCCTTACTGCATGTCGCCCAATGGCGTCGAAATGTATGTAAGAGGGTCGAATTTCAGGCTTTCCTAGGCTGGGCACATAATCCTAACAAAGATATAAGCAGCATCGTAGTCGTGAGGTGAGAAAAAAAAACTATAAAAATAAAAACACTTTAACAGCAGAAGAAGACTTTGGATAGCGTATAAACATTAGAGCAAACGGAAACCGAGAAAAGTGCTGCATTTGGCTGGGAAGCAAAAATACGTTGTGCTACCATACAACATGTGAAGCAGTGGGAGAAATAGGGGATTTACAGAAGAGAAACCTTTCATCTCCCAAGATCAAGAGGAAGGCGTGAAGAAAAACTTAGCAGTATCTCGAGCTTATTCAAGCATCCTATATGCAGCTAATTTGAGGGACAAATTCATTCCATTGCATCTCTTTGGAGTTCAGAAAATGAATTTCTTTCTTTCTAATTCCTCAGATGGATACGGAGAGCTCTGTATGGGTATGGCGAGCAGGGTAACGAACTCACACACAAATTACTGAAAAGCAAAACGGAAAAAAGAGAAAAAGCACAGCGAGCTCTGCAAGCGAGATTTAAAAAAGGAAGGGAACATAGGGGCACAGAAAAGCAGATACGCATATTGATGGTAACAGCATCAGCACATAAAGTTAATAATTTTTAAGGCAAATGTTTATTACGAAGATCTGACATACTCCTTACCTGACCAGACTGCGGCGTGCTGGCGTTCTGGCAGTTCAGCCGTGAGGGCACGGCGCTCCCCGCCTATGGCATCGTGTCGCCGTCCACATCTGAGGTCCTCGACTACCTCAAGAGAATGATCATTGAGAGTCACCAGCTCGGTCGGGGTCAGTTACTTAACGGTGTTGGAAAAACTACCAGTAATAGTATTATTATTATATATTTTGTTTTACCTCCGTAGTCGCAACTCAGGCGTTTCAACAGAGAAACTACTTGTGCAGTATTAAAATACCGCATATTGGGTAGGCGTTGTGGCCACGTGCGCTGGTACGGGCAGGGAAACAAGGCGCACAGTATAGTAGGAGACACTCGAGTGGTCGGCCCCTTTTGTGTCCTTCCACACGAGAGAGATTAGAGATGCCCCGTGTACCTACCAGGTCGGCTATATCGATCGACAGCCTACCTCACGGGACAGAAAGATGAAAGTAGAGAACCTACCTAACTTTACAAAACTAACCTCGTCAGCAGGAACTGCGGCCAGATGCTACATTCCCTGCGGAGAAGCCACTCGGGACCCTTGGGTGCGTGATGCCCTAACATATTGTGGAAGGGAAAGCGCCCGCCACAATATGCCCCTGAGGGCACCAGTAATAGTATTATAATAACTTTAGCTGATAATGAACGGTGTGATGAAAGGAAAAATTCGGTACTGAGTTGAAGTAGTTGTAGTAGTAGAAATTTTACTAGCCCCTAAATTTCACGACATAAATAGTATATCGACAGAAACTTTCACTCAATGCCCAGGGGTGTTTGTACGCAGGTTGAAGGTGCAAATATTCTAAACTATGTAGATCGTAAACTAGGCTTACTAATATTATTGAGTTTTCAAAACCTAAGAAAAATCTGGTATTAAAGTTTTAAACTAATCCCAAGTATTTCGTATTAATTACAAGAAAATACTTCAATGTAAACACTAAGCAGTTTTGTAGAAAATTTAATGTCGAAGTGCGCTACAGTATTTAAAATTATGTTCAGATTACGAGTATATCGAACGGACACTAGGTCAACTTTTTCTTACGCCCATACTCCATAGTGACTTTAAATATATGAGGTGTTTTTTTAGCCGGATAAATTTCAAACATTGGTAGAAAAACTTAAAATAAATCGATTTTCACTTAGGATAAAATGCCTAAAACTCCTTAGTTTTCGAGTTATACTGACTTCAGGAAATTTAAAGCATTAAGTAGGATAGGTTGTACTACGTGCGCGCCAATGTTGGCGCTAAATTTGATCGTTCAGCACGTTTTCTAACCACATTCCTGCCCATGCGTTGGCATTGTATCGAGGTTGACGATTATTTGAGTGAATGACATGAGGATTATTAAGCTTAAGCCCAATGATGATTGTTGTGACTGTTAAAAACCCTACGCGAGTAAAATACGCTACTGCTGTGGAAAAGAATCAGCTTGGAGAAGTTGGGATCCCTTGTTCTCTTCTGCATGAGCCACTCTGAAAATTGTACATAAAGTCCAAAATCTGGTGGCAGCAACCCTTACATTTTTTTCTTTTTAAACGACACGGATGTAAACCCTGACGACGTAGTGTCCACCATACAGTAGTGTGATTACGTTAACTGCTAAGTGTGAAACTGCAGATATCTTTTCCTAACCATGAAATATTTGCAGTTTTTATTGTAAAAATAACTTAAACTGCTTTGGTGGGGTCAGAAACGTGCTGAACTATCAAAACTAGAGCTAACATTGACACGCACGTATAGGGTCCTACTTTATATTTCTTAAAGTCATTATAACTCGAAAACTAAGGAGTTTTGGGCATTTGATTATTCATAAAAATCGATTTATTTTGAGTTTTTCTACCTATGGTTGAAATTTGTCCGCCTAAAAAAAAAAACACCCGGTATAAATACCACAAGAGCCAGTATGATACTGTTATAGAATAGGGACTATCTCTTGAGCAGGTCACTTGTGTTCAGAAGACTTGTCTGCCCTGGTCAGCTGGACAGGATTTCCTGTTCATGTTCTCGAGGGGGAAGGTGAACTGACCAACGTAGGGGCCCGAGATCTCTACGTCATCTCTAGACGCTACACATCCTCCTTCTTTGGCCATGTGTTCGACTTCACCCCGGGCAACTTTCGGGTGCGTACAGGACAGTGGGGGGCAGGAGGGGGAGGCGTAGATCTACAGTGTCAAACTCTTTGGTTAAATAATTGTTCTAGTATGCTAACTTCAGGTAAATTGTTCTATTCCAGCAAGACGGCCAGTGTTAATTTAACGTGAATGTAAACGTGATTCTGCTATGGAGGGTCCAATTCGCACTTGTTTACTGGATATCCACTTCAAAATGTAAAAAGTGATTTATTGCACGTACAATTACAGCCAAAGATCGCATACTTTTAGAGTGGGCTAGAAATTCCTGCTTAAATATGCACCTGGTAATATCGAGTCCCAATAACTTGGTTTATTCGTTAGGTTTCAGTTTACGTCTACAAATTCATCACAAACAAAGAATAGACATCTACACAAATCATAAAATTATTTGAAACATTTCATTTTTATTCTAATGTTTGCTTGTTACGTTTATTATACATTGAGCCTCCCATCCAAGGCATCTCGCTAAATGTGAACTAAATGAATGAGAACAGAACGGATATGCTGTATTATGTCGCGCGCAACGACACACCCATTCAAGAGAACTGTACTTCATATGCATCACCATAACAATTACAAAAAACACTCTGAGAGCACATACCTCCGCCAAGCACCACAATGTTAATGAGCAAGTCAAATTGGCTCTGAAACCAGGATGTCTATTTGATCATTATCAAAAGTTGGTCATTTGTGGCTTGATCTTAACATTCCTGTAATTTTGTTGACGTTCGGCCCAGAAACTTTGGTACAGACACGCAAGCAATGCTCAATATGGTAACGTGTCATTTGCAGATGAAATAATACTACGTACCTACCAGTCGATGACCACAAGCATCAAGTGCATTACCTGTTTCCCCAAAAGGTGGTGTACTCGCCCCACGAAGCGTTCCACGGCAGCGCCCTTGCGATCGTCAGTGGCACCACTCCAGCATACTTCGAATCCATCGTGTCTCCTGCTCTCTACTTGAAAGAGAGCGACGATATCACGCAGGTACGAGCACCGTAAAGCGGAAACAAGTTGTAAGAAGGGCACCAATATTGTATTTTATTATACAAAGATAGAGATATTAACAGGCGTAAACTGCATCGAATACCGCATATTAACAATGACGCGTGTAGATGACCACCATATTTCTCGGTGTTTGTCGCAGATTCATGAAGGTTATTTTTACACTTATAATGTATGCTAACTTGAGGAACCCTAGACACTGCAGCATAGGAACAAACTTAAGGAATGCTTAATATATCAAGAAAAATATATGCAGAGAAGGAGACGAAAAACAAAAAGAGAAGAAGACAGAAGAAAGCGAACACTCGTGCGGGGGGTTGCTTCCGTGGCCCCCCTCCCGGGAGCAGATAGGAGTCCCATGGGATGGGTCGCTTACCACCATTCGGCGTCCCACCTCGCAGAGCAGAAGGGGAAATATAGAGAACCTACCTAACTACAAAACTAACCTTTTCAGCAGGAACTGCGGCCAGATGCTAAATCCAATGCGGAGAAGGCACTCGGGACCCTTGGGTGCGTGATACCCAAACATATTGTGGCAGGGAAAGGGCCCGCCATAATATGCCCCCGAGGGCTCGCTTCTCGTGACACGATCAGTTAAATACAAAACAGAAGAATGAGCGTGTGGCAGAAAAGATCAGTATATGGTATGAGTAGGAAAAATAATAAAAGAGATTTAAAATGAATTAACCTTATACGTTTGCATAATTTCCCGCAGTACAAGTGCCGGCTGTCCAGCGAAGTATTCCTCGGAGCCAACGACAAAGAAAAAGACGTAATGGATTCTGTGGCCGAGGAGGTGGCTGCAAGGCTTGGCCTCAGCGGCAGTGTCTTCGACAGGGGTATGTCATAGATTAATTCCTACCATACACTATGTTATAGACCAACGTGCCTCTATATGTAATTTTTGCAAATATCTGCCGTGCTTAGAGGATTCTCATTTCAGGGCTGCAGTTCTTGAGACGGGAATTTTTCAAATAAGTGACCACTATCCATGTAGTCACGCTTACCAACAGTACCTTGAGTACAGCATGAAGTACGTGCTATTTCTTGATAGTTGTCAGTCAATTCGAATGTTTGGACTATTTTACCAATTTGCGCTATTTCGTTAAAAAGGTTTTCTTCTTGTAGGAATTCAATGGGACAAAACAACCTTTGTAGCATTCGACGTGGTTAAAATTGCTTAAAAATTTACTTATGTTGCCTGTTCTATCAGCGCGAGAGAAGTACTAGCCAAGGAGAATTCAAGGCGCTCTTCTCTTCCGATATTTGATATGGGAAAAATCAAGCAAGTGGGTGCCCTGCATCCGTAATGGGAGATTTACGACCAGGCTCTTAAGAGCAGCTATGAGTTGTAGTATAGGTATTTCTACACTACCTTTTCCTGGCAACGAAATATGCTATAACTATAAAAATAAATTCAGTAAGTTGAACGGAGAAAGGAATGGCGGCAAAAATGGCAATAAAATGCTGCAAAATTTTCGGCTTTTCCCGCGAGTTTCTATGCACTCCTGAAAATAGTCTTCAGTGCAGAACCCGAACTCGTGCGCGCTATTCCGTAGTGGAACTCGAAGTCAACGCCTTGACTGATTTAGCTGTAAAGTGCTTCATCGTCAAGCTCTATTCAAACAAATGCTTTTGCATGCTAATGATGTGTTAATGTTCCTTATGAGAAATTCATAAGTTTATTATTATCATCATCATTATTATTATTTTATCACATTATTTTTGATGCATTGTCTTATTCCTAATTGAGTGGCACAACATATTATACATAAACGTACAAGAGTCATGTATATCTGCTGAGCACACTAGCCTTAAGTGAATGTTTATCGAGTTCGTAATTTGTTCAGCTTAAATGAATACCTGTGTTCTGAAACTGGCTTTGTTAGAAATATCTTACTGCTCCGCTGAATAAGTATTAAACAGCATTTCTGCAACTACGTTCGTCAATTACCATTCAGTATAGGATTTTTTCAATCATCCTAATATAATAAAACGCTTGTGCTATTTATTTCATGTCTACTCTTATGGAAATAGATAGGCGGAAAATAGGCCAGGTTTCAGATTTTGTAATTAAGTCGCATTTTCATGAAGATCAACGACCAGGCTGCAGAAGATGGCGAAAGTAGGATATTTATCCCTTTATCTGAAAGCACTTATTGCATGAAACACTTCTTGAAATCGAAGCAAAGATATTTGCAGCTTCTGGAGTCTGATTCTATAACTTTTTTTCTCGGGTCACGTCGTATAAATGTAGTAGATCATCAACGGAGCACTCGCGAAGGGATGGTTTTCCACGGGCAGTAGACAATTATTTCTTCTAGCTTGCTGTCCTCCTTTGACGGAGCAGTTATCTCTTGACTGGCAAAAATTGAAGCACTTCAATGAAGCCGATATTTGAGTTTGGCGGTATCTTGATTGACTACGGTACATTGTATATAAGTTTACTGGAGTTATTTAGTGCAGTATTTTACTCAAGATCTTACTTCCGCCTGTCAATATGGAAGAAGTACGTGAAAGAAGGAGAATGGAGAAGAAAGAACCTAAGGATGAGAGTACGTCAAATTATCAGAGAAGAAACTGAAGAAGCAATTCAGAGAAGCGAAGATACCGCACTGGCCTTTATTAGGCAAATACGCACGGGTCCACTAGTTAACATGTACAATAACATATAGCTACACTTTGTTTATTTGAAAAAATAAACCTCATGCTTTAGCAAACGAGATCACACTTTTGCGGAACAAATTAAGTCCAATGATAGTCTAGAGGAAAGAGCATCTAGTACAATGCGAAGTAAGCGCAGGTAATGTCGTTGGCCAGGGAAAAATTACAGGAATTCTTCAATGAATCAAAACACGGGGGCCTTTCCATGCAACACTTATATGGAGTTTCCGCCTCTAAACTTGCAGATTTTAACTACAATGCAATGAGTGTATAGGCGTCATCTATCTATCTATCTATCTATATTATACTAAAAGTCTGTGAACCGGTCTTGCTTGTTTACTTGTGTCTTGTGTCTTGTTTACTTGTGTCTTGTGTCTTGTGTCTTGTGATCTTGTGTCTTGTCATCTTGT
>LQNS02278159.1:16294289-16327515 GCA_001587735.2 Parhyale hawaiensis
AGTCGTCGTTCGTTGACCGCGGACCAGAGATTTTAGGGTATCGTCTCAAGAACGGGAGATGATAAGGAGTGCCGAGCGTTTGGTGAGGTTTAAGCTGTTCTGATGCTGAACTGTAGTGAACTGATGATGGAAAGTTCACTACAGATGTAAATTTGCTTCGTGCGGTCACGGCTAAGTTTTATTTGTCCTTTTGAGTCCTCCCGTTGCATTCTTTGCTTCCAGAGGCGTGTCGCGATCACGCCAAATCCAGGCTACCGCTACCTGAATAAAGGTTACCTTAACCATCAACGTAATCCGTGTCGCAGTCGCCATGGATTTAAGGTATGATTGCGACTGGCTGGGTCACCGGTGTTACGCGGTGTAGCACCGGTAACCCAAAAAATGTTGATTACGACACACTCCTGGTGTAAACCAATGCTATCTCAACAACTGTTGTCTAGGTGGCCGGGGGGAAAGTTGACGACAGTATGGGCGGCGGCAGCACGGCGCTCCCAGTAGTAAGAGCGTCGAAGTAAGTCTCCCATATCCGAAGAAAGGAGGAAGGAAGGAAGGAAGGAACGAACGAAGGAAGGGACGAGTAGTTTGTCGACTAAAATGTAGAAATCACACACGGGTTCGTCCCGGTACTTAATGTCACCGTATGTACTGTTGAATTGACTCGAGCGGCTGGAAGTTGCTTATTGACCATTAAGGGATTTTACCGCTCAACTGCAAACACGTGCAGTTATGTAGCGTACATGCATACCAGGAGCTGCTCATGGTTACTGAAGTGGGATAAATGCTCAGTACAATACGAGGGCATTTGTATTTCTTTCACACAGTAGAGCATGGCGTCTAACATGTTTTATTACAGTAATACCACTACGCATCCTGCCCTACGGGGTATATTCTGGTGGCCATTTCCCTATCAGAATATATCTGGACCTTATGAATCCAGGCGTAAACACGAGTACCTATTCCGCAGATGTAGTAACTGGCCGCATTTTCTGCTGACGAGGTTAGTTTTGTAAAGTTTGGTAGTTTCTCTATACTGTGTTTTCCTTTTTATTCCTCGAGGTGGGCTGTCGATCGAGATAGCCGACCTATAGTCTGACCAACCTACGAAGGCGGCTTGCGCATGGTCAAATTTCTCTACGGCGTTGCCAATTAATTCTACAGTCATTTCTTATAGCCCCACCCAGTACCTGAGTCTAGAGTCAAGCACTACCGATATAAGAGGATTATACTGGCGGAAACTTATGAAGCGCGAATTATTGTGAAACGTTCTTGAGTATTAAATACCAATCTGCGTGGATAAATAAGGATGCAGCCAGGTGAACTTTAATGAGGTATACAGTTATGTTAGAAATGGAAAGTCTAAAGGGATTTAGAGGAAAAAATGTGATAAAAAAGTATTAAATATAATCATGGGAGAACAGCTACAGAAAAAACGCTCATTTGGGGCGGTAATGGTGGCCTATATATTACAATCTTACATACGAAACCTTAAGCCTCCCTGCCCAGCATAAAAAAAAAAAAAAGCTGTTCTAAGCTAGAAAAAAGAAGGGGCATGAAGTATGCCAAGAAAAAATGTGGATCCCATGCACGAAGGTGTTTCCAAACAGGATCAATTCGCATGTTGGAATGTCTCTTCTCTCATAGAAAGAGAACACAGTTATTAGTAGGACCCTTAGATCAAAATTATCCAAATAGGTGACTTTGGCAGGTCTATTCCGTGCAGGAGATAAGAAAATTGGCTCTGTAGTTCCCTTTACTTGCGAACAAATTCAATGAACTGTTCTGATGCCGACTTTCGTTGCGTTTTCAGTTCAGCAGATACTTTTGAAAGATCCAGTAAGGGACCCTGATTCGCTTTTTTTTCCAAAAAATAGGAATTAACGTTGTCTATGAGCTCCTTCGCTTGACCGTGTAAAACGCGTGAGCGGGAAGCTGAAAAAGTTTCCATGACGCATTTTCATCCTAAAATAAGGCAACCCAAATGCTGAGCTGCCGCTGATGTTTTTAGTTTATCCCAAGATCCTGCCCCAAAATTTCACAAGATCTAAGAGAAAATCCTAAGCAGTGGGAGCCCTACCCAAATGACCAATAGGAAGTTCGGTATATTTGGCATAGCAGCAAATGCTGCGATGCCACGTTTCCAAAATATTGCTATATTTTATCATATTCAAGAAATTTATTGCCATTATTCAATGTTTGATTACAAATGTGACTTCCAAAACAGTCCAAGACTACTCTATATTTATTGGAAAAGTAAAATATAAAAATCAATTTTATCTATGTAAAAAATATGACATGCACAATCTCCAATGCCCCGCCCAAGCCGCCTTCGTAGGTTGGCCAGACTATAATTTGCGGGACTCCTTTCTCTCTGGGATGGAAGGCCACTGAAGAGGCCGTCTACTCGCGTATCTTTTTCTATTCTTGGCGGCTCTTTCCCGCCAGTAGCAGCACATTATGCCAAAATTGAGACAACTATAGAACTCATATAGTGAGTTTACCATCTAATTGAACTGGCAGAAATGCCGAGTAAAATTGTGTATCACTGCTCATATAGCGCTTTCGTGCTAGCTGCTGGGGTGGTTAAACTAGAACCCTAATACTAAAACCCTTCATCGTCTACTTCACGAATTAAATTAGTTAACATACATCCCTGTATGAAATGGAGCTGAAGGTCCCCCTCCGCCCTTCAGCAGCGCTGTTAAGGGGCCCATTCACTACACATGCCGCCAACTCCAACTCAAGCACATGCAAGGTTGGAGCTGCGACTTGTGCAAGCCTGCTTCCCCAAATACTGCGCAAGCCGAATCTCTCAGTACCGCTGCAAAGTACCTTCAGTCGGCGGCACCAAAGAGGTTGAAAAGAGATATTAAACCTCCTTGGGCAGCACAAACTGTAAGCTCCGCCCACAAATTATCAGGAAAATCTTACCTGCTTCGACGCAACTCATGCCTAGAAATTGGGCTTGAGTTGGAGCAAGGGCGTACGTACACACAACGAAAATTGGCACGAGTTGGGATTTACACACCGTGTTTGAGTTGGCGGGGCCCTTTAGAGGGACAAACCCTCCTTCAGTGGCCATGATATGAAGCACTTCTTTAGTAACAGGTACTCCCAAGCTACAAATGTCATAACGATAGTAACTTCTACTTTACCTCTTTCCCAGCAGAGCTTGACAGAGCATGAATTCCAAGGCAAAATCTCTGATCACCGGAAAGTGAGCTTACTTTAGCGAGGAATTTGTGCCACAGCAGGATGTTGTAGTGCCGGCGGCAACGAAATCTGAAGAACTGTAAAAAAATTTAGGAGCATTTCGCGCCAAGTGCTCTCGTAGAATGCGTCGTCTATATATACTGCGTCTGCTTGGTAGACGTGCTTCACAATCCCGCTTACGCTTACAGGAGCTTACGCGCACAAAGAATACGTTAAACCTCAACCGTCACTGCAGTTTTTTACCCTAAAACAAATGCCAATGAAAAAGTTTCGAAGATCTCTATGTGTTAACTTTGAGTTTAAATTTCCAAAGAAGGGTGGTGTACCGCAGTGTTGAAACGCGTTAGACAGTATTAAACTCTGGTTTTACGTCTCTGGAACGTTTCATATTTTGTGCTCACATGAACAGCCTCCGTACGAAATATCCTACTGGGTGTTTTAGAATATCAACCACGTGCTCTACGAACTTTTATCAAATTTAAATGGAAAGCATGCCTAACCCTTCAGCAGGCACGTGGAAATGCATGGATATTTTTGCAACGCTGTAAGTAGAGCAGTAAAATAATACAGCTAGAAACGCGAAACGTGAAACTATTTATGTGTAAATTTACTTGCAATGTGATCAAATTATTTAGTTTTTTAATTCAAAGATTGGTTACTATCAACACCTCTATAGTTGATGACACTGATGATGGCTGCTAATGCATCAGTAAAAAAAACGAGCTCAGTTAATATGATCAATTTCTTGTTTTCAAACCGTACAACTTCATTTCTTGCACCGTTAATATAGTTGATGATACCTAGTATGTAACCCCCCTCCATCCTTCCCCCGCAAGTAAACATAGGACCGAGGGTATATATTCTCACGCTACCAAATCAAAGCAGTGAGTGACGGTAGCCTGCCACTGGCCAATCGGATTTTAACCACGAAAAAATTCGATTCATTTAATTGGTCGTGATGTCACTCACAGTTTTAATTTGGTCACATGAGAGTACATCGTCTGCATTATATTCACTTTGGTGACGCTCTAATCTCCTTTTACTAGAGAAATACTGAAGGTAGTGAATGAATAATCAAGCTGTACATATCTTCAGGGTATATTTTCGTTTGCAGAAAGACAAAATTGGCCTGTAACTTAAACGTAAATTACGAATAGCTCACTACGATAAGAACTAACAACAATATAGTTATCTATAAAACACCAGCCAACACCTATGAGACCGATTCTGTCTCATAAATATATGGTATTTATTTAAGATGTAATGTGGGCTTTAGTGTTAGGCTGAGCTGCCGGAAGTGTAATTCCAACAGTAGCAGCCACAAGGCTACATCACATTCAGAGCTAGCTAGGTTACGGCTCTGTTGAGTTCTTTTCCAGTTATTGTTAACACTCACTTCACAGGGCGTCCTTTGAGTTACACGGCAGTGCACGAGTTAATGCTAAAAAATCGAAAAACTGAGAGGTAACAACAGAGAGCGGTTGCCGCTTTCCTATCTTTTTTGTAAAAGACATCGGGAAAACATAGCATTCCGCAATCCTTCAAATAATAACTAGTGCGTGGAATAGAGTACCTATACTCTCTGCAAACATGCGACTGGTCGCGCAATGCCTAGGTATAAAAACTGCTACCTTTGAAGTAATGTGCATGCCTGAATTCTGCTTCATTGCAGAAGATTTTCCACAGAAGTGGTTCAGCGAATGGGTGGTGACCCGTTGGTGCAAGGTCTGGCGAGTAAGGTGGATGGCACAGAGTTTCCAAGCCTTGTCTCAGCACGGCATCCTTGGCCACCCGCGCCACATGAAGCCTCGAAATGGCTATGAAACAACATTACATCTTAGGGAATGATTAACTTGCTCTTTGAACTTCATTGCCTGTTTCCCACATTCTGACGTCTGTCAGTAATTGTCCGTAGTGATGGTGTTGCGGGATGGCAGCAGCTCGTGGACAACCACAAGCTGGCCCTAGTCCACCAGACACAAAGGATGAAAGCATGGTCTGTGACAATACTGATTGGCTTCCTCGCATTAAATTAGCCGTAGCTTAGCTCCAAATTTATGTAGTCCTTTAACTATACTGTACGTGAAATGAAACTAGTATCTCTCTGGAGAAGGCAAATGGTGTTGCAGTGCCAAATATTTGACGCGTTAAACCAAAAGTCGTCTTCTCATTCAACTTTTTGGCCAATCGACGGGCCCAGTCGTTTCCATATGATTGGAGTATATTGCAATAATCTCAGTGTTAGTACTCTAGTAACCTACAAAAAAATCTGCCTGGTCACATGGTCATAAGCTCTAGGAGCAAATCTCTTATTTCAGAACCGAATCAAAATTCTTTGCGATGTAATTGAATGTCGAAAAGTTTCTGGAGTGGCTGGATTACTGTTGCTGCAGCGGTAAGTTTTAAAATTAAAATTGTTATTATTGTACTAATTGTATGAGTTTGCTTGAGCCTCACTAGTCAGTGAAAAGATGCCAGAAGAGAGGAAGGACATACAGTATGGGGAAGAATCCATGCTGGAAGCTGTTCCCACACTCATCACCGCACATGCATGAAAACAGCAAGTCGAAAAGAAGAATAAGAGCAGAACAAAGAATCGTTGGAATAGTGCAAAAATGGAAGGAAGCAAAGTGGGTCTAAAAAAAAGTTATCCTGAATGCATGGTCAGTGTAACCTTTGGGGTCCCTGAACGTGTGGCCCCCTATAAAATAGGATGGAGAAACATACCTAAAAGTAGCCACTACTAATAGAAGCTACATCCCATTTCTAGCATTAGGCTATGGAAACCAAGAGCAGCAGTAGGTGAATTACGGAAAAACATAGTTTCCAAGGATGATGGAGTACGAAAAGTAGTGAAGCAATTGGAAAATAGCTGAGTCTTTACACTGAATTCATAAAGTGAATTTCCGTTTAGTGGTTATGACTTACGGTACTTGGCACTAAACAAGCTATAGAACCAACCTTTTGCAATGCTATTGCTGTTAATTACCTTACTATGGTATGCACTTGCAGTGAAATAATTTGTACAGGGCTTGGTAAATTTTCCCACACAAGAAAGTTTAAAATTATAAGCATATAATTTATTGACAAGATTCTAAAACATGACTACCATACGAGCAGCATACAAAAGCTTTATAACAGAATGTTGACAAAAGTATTAATGACAAGTGCGTAGTGTTCCAATTGCTACACAAATTAATATCTCATAGGTAGTGAAAATCTAGCAGACACGGGTTCACGCGACAGATTCTTGTGCCACGCAATACTGCTCAGCATCCCAATACTTTGTTGTGTTCTAGTCAACACAACTTTTTATCTACTAAAAGATTTACAAAAATGTTACCCGTTACTTCAGATGGCTTTGTAAGAGTCACCAGGAACACTCCTAGTACCTCTTCAAATTTGGAACAAATCATAACTCGTAAGCGGTTTTTTCTAGCTATTAAAATAGACAACAACGCACTCACATGGTAAGTACTACTTGTGCGAACCCGCCCTTATTTAATAGCAATGATAACCTACAGTAGCTCGGATACGACCAATGAATGCACAACATTGCTACTTTTTCTAAAACGTAGCAAATCTGAAAGTCACTAGAGATTGACCTAATATGAGCTAAGTGAAGAACCTAACTCGCGTCTAAAATACTTTTTGATCTTTGTTGTACTGCGCAGCATGGATTTTAAATATGGTACAATAGCTTGAAATTACTGTCACTCCTGATAAGTTTAGGACCAGTTGAAAGGCTAAAAACATTACTATTTTGCATGAATATTCTTAAACTTTTCTTGCTAATAGTGTACTGATTGGTAAAGATAAAGCCTGAACGAGGTGAGTTTTGTGTAATTAGTTTAATTAGGAAATCACATATATGAGTAATTGAGGGGCTTACAAGCTAATCGAAAATTGAAGACAAGTTTACGAGAAATTATGATTATTATTGTCCAGGGTTGGCAAAAACAAAGATTTTTTCTGTTTAAAGAAAAAACCATATTTTTGGTAAAACAAAAAAAAGTTTTTTTATTTATTTTTTTTTAACATTTTGTTGTTTTTCCCGAGTTCTAGGAACTTTATCCAACATTTAAAGGGTTTTCAGCTGTGAACACACGTATAGCTAGCTAATCCTCAACAATCTTAATAATTTATTTTAACTTCCTACTGTAGAAGAATGATTTTAAGATAGGCCTAAAGGGGTAACGAAAAACGAGTTAGCAGAGTACCTGTATTTACTATGGCTACATTTAATATGCAAACTGCAGAGATGCTATGATTTGTAATTGCCATATAAAATCCTTTGAGAAACTAGAAAACACTTCAAATTCCAAAGACATCTCGATAGAAACAGCTAGCTACTAGCTAATTAAAAGCAGAGTTATGAAATGAAAATAGTGAAATAGCTATACACCTACATCCTTCTCATGAGCTCACTAGCTATCTAATAGCAACTATAACTACTACTTCTAATTTTCAATAGCTTCTAGCTTACCCGAATATAATTAAACATACATCTCTGAAATGAAATATCACAAAATTAAATAAGTTATTGTTTTTCAATAAACATCAGCAATAGTTGACCCTGTCTTAACAGTCAAACGGACTCCTAAACACAAACGCATAGACTCATGCTTTTCAGTTGTGTGACTAAAATTTGATACTTTACAGAAGTAAAACTGGTTATTTTACAATATTTATGAATACAAACCAAAAAAGTTGAATAAAAAAGCATGTTTTTTTTTGTTGGTTTAAATCATGTTTTTTTTTATTTGGTTTAAACCAGCAAACCCTGTCATTAGCAATTATATTAGTTGCTTAAGCCTCCCAAGACAGAAACTATATGGTGATTCAAGAGAGGAAATGGGAGGGACATGTAGTATGCCGACAGAGATGGGGAACCCATGCACGAAGGCAGACCAACTCCCATGTGAACAGTAAGTAGGAAAAGAAGAGGAAGAGCAGCTGAAAGTATGATCAGTAGCAGTACGAAATCGGGAAGGAAGCAAACTGGGCACGAAAGACAGACGTCCCAGAGGCCTAGCTAATGGCTAAGGTAACCTACACAAACCTCCTGGGGGCGCTGCTTCCCATAATCTAGGATGGGCGAACTTGACCAACCTAACCCTATGGCCCCTCCTATGCCCACTGAGGGAGTTCGCGTGAAATTCTAAATGAACATTTCATGGAGTTCCCTTGGGTTAGAGGTTACCACTCACGGAATAAAGGTCACTCTGTGCACGATGCTAGTGGACTATCCTCCTTTGAACGTGGCCAGATCGTTGAGACTCATGCATGGGCAAGGTTCGCTTTAGCGTGCATTCGCAGACGAGGTTAACCCTTTCGGTATATTATACTGACGACATCTCTAGTTGCCAGCAGCAGCAGCAACAGCATCAAGATTCAATTTTTAAAACCAGCGCCATGTTTCTTTCTCCGGAAATCTAGACAACCCTATAAAATATACGTTCAGAGTCGACTGTAGGTGCGTTTTAGTAGGTGCGTTTCCTGAGCTTCTAAAAACAAGTTTTCACAAGAGGGGAGTTTTCGCAATTAATCAGTGTTTTGCAACTTCATGAAAGACCCGGAGAGTTGTGGAACAGCAAAATCCAGTAGTAGACGAAAAAAATGAAAATAAATAATCGCCAACAATGAGGAGAATCAGTAGGGTTGTTCATAACAACTGCGGATGGCATTAGAGACGGATGCACTTACTGATGCCGATTGCAGTCAAGTAACCACGAGGCAACGCATGAGACAAAAGGGCTGAAAAGCAAAAAGTGTACAAGGGCTTCGACCGCCTCCACGTCTCATAGTAGACCGTTTATAGTTTGCCAGGGAGCACCAAACATGAGAAGGTAAAAGTAGTCAACTTTGACTGCACCCTCCACTGGCAAACCAACACGCACTTGCTCGTGCGGCAGACATAGGCCAACTGGCCCAGAAGAACAAGTACAATTACAGCCAACGACTCGTTGCTAGGAACTATGGCGCCAAAACGAAAGGTTGAACGATCCGCCACCCTCCTACCCTAAGGTAGGCACCCCATACAATAGCTATGCGCACCAAGCAAATTTGCTGACTCAGCTCGCCAAGCGCCCTTGAGAAAGACCGCTCCTGGTATGGGGATCGTTCTCCGGACCCTCACCACTTGTAGGCAGTACGCAACGATCGCCGCTACCGTGGGTTGAAAAGTGGAAGAGCTGTGATCTCTAATAGGGAACAGTTATTAACCTTAACGTTCTTGATCGTTTCCAACATTACAACACAATGAGTTACTCCCTGAAGTTTTATCTATGCAGCAGAGTGGCGGAGGGTTCCATCATGGCGTGGAGTGCCTTTTCCTTCAGAAGCTCAACGGAACTTCAGGCTGCGCAGGGACTCATACAGCGGTTTGCTATGCTGAAATGTTGCTGCGAGCATCCATTACCAAGGAAGGCCCACGCTTTTAAAAAGGATAATGAGGCAATCTGCAATGCTTACCTGACCAAGGCTTCCAATAGAATAATACCCCTTCTTTTTGTCAACCACCTTTCTCTCCCAACTTGAATCCTAGAAAGATTGCGGATGGATGGCAAAGAAAGTCTACTGAAATGGACAACAAATTGAGATAGTAAATGACCTTCATGATGGTATCGTCACCGCTTGGAGTAATCTTCTCCTAACTCTCTTGAAAATCCTCAGTTCAAGCATGCCGCAAAAAATTTTGAGATTACAAAAAAGAATACAGGCATGACTCATTACCAAGCAATTTCGTTCATTTCAACTTCGTTTCGAAGAGGCTTTCTAATTTTTTTTGAATAGCTGGTCATACAGTTTTGATCTGCTGGTGGCATTTCAGCTTTTAAAAAAATGTGATTTACTAATTAAATTTATTAGACAGAAATTGTTTGTTTTCATCTCTAACTTTTATCAATGAGTCAACTTTAATTCAAAAGGTTCTCGAGTCTATCCACGCAAAATAGTATTTTTTTCTTTTTCAACTGGTCCTAAACTTATGATTTCGAGTGTAGCAGTAGATAATCTTAGAGAAAAGATTTTTCAAGGGCACTTAAAGAAGTTCGCTACAGATTAAAATCCTATTACTTTCGCTTAAGAAAGATCCTACTATTAGGATCGGAAAGAGCAAGAAATCATTCATCTACAGTCATGAATGAAAGCACGAGTTGGAGATTTCCGAAGATGCGGATATAATTTAAGTTGGTCTTCATGGAAATCAGATCTTTTCAGTGTGACAACCACATCCGAAATTACTAATTAGAAATACTATTTTTACGTGAGCTTAGATCGTGGCCTGAGTTAGGTTGAATTAGAATAGTTTTGTCTTTCTTGTAAATCCTGTACGAATAAAGAGGAATGTACATAATTGCGATCTGATGCGACCATCAAGCGACAAGGCCCCTGCGAGTCTAAAGTCAAATGATGTGACGGTTATCCGTGCATCACACGTACACTCCTATGTATGTAGGTGATGAAACCACAGCTAATCGAAACTCGTAGAACTTCATTAAGAGTTCTTTTTAGCGTCAACTTGAAATGATTTATTAGAAAGTTCTGTAGAGCACTGGGCACAGGGGACCCTATCTTAAGGGTTTCATTTAATATTTGCCCGGTTCGCACTTCTCTCCATATACGCAAGAGAATGACATTACCTTCATTTCAAGTTTTGTTGGAACAGGGGCAATCAAAGTAATTTGCAACAACTATGTATAAAATATTGGGAATACTTTGTTTCTCAGTCTGAATTTTACAAGTCTCTGCCACACTAGTAGAATATCCCACACCTACTCCAATAAAACATGACACAATTTACATACAGTGGATCGTTGCACCTGAGCTGTAGACCAGACGATGCATACTACCCAGTTACATTAGTAGGAAGTGTTTCATGTGGATACACAACAATTTTACTGAGCTTACATGATCAAACCTACGTACATTGCAAAGGTCAAAAGCTCTGATCTATTTAGCAGACCTAGTAAATTTAACAAGAGCTACGCTAATTCTTTATAGGTAATCAACAGGTGTAACTCTTTTCTCATTTGCTCATATTTCTGCGATGAAAGCCAAGTTTCGCAGCAGCACAAGCACAATTCGGGGGACTTACCTTATTCTTTCAGTTTTTTAACAATCTCATTTAATCTACAGCGAAAGGCAAAGGCTTGCAGCCTCTGGCTTTGATCACAGCTAAGAAGAGTGTCTTGAAAGAAACATTTTAGAAGATCACAGCAAGTGGTAGTCTCTCTCTCTACAGAAGCTATACTACAACGGTGAGTGGAGGTACATTCTCTATGCTGCACTACTGTATTTACAGACTTGAGTAATTATGCAAAATAGCGGGCATAATTAAGAAATCATCATTTAGATAACACTATAAACACTTGAACATTTGAAAATCACGCCTCGCCGTATGAAGGTAAAAAATGCAGTATGTTCAATAGGAAAATTATTTCAGAAAGTTTCGTGAAAATCTTTTGTGCACTACAAGTATTTTAATTCTGAATGCAAACAAAGCTGTAGACAACCCATGTCAATGCACGGCACCCATACCATTTCAGGCATCTGTTTTAACAACATAGTTCAATAAAACATTGAATTTTCTTACGTTCCGCTATTAAGGTCTTAAATTGACTGAATAAAGAGTTTCATTAACCTAAAGGCAATAGACTATTTTTGTAACAAAACGCATCAAGCTGAGGGGTTTTCATCTAATTACATAAAAATGCAGGTCTAAGCACAGTAAACAGTTATTTACTGAACAAACTAAACTTGACAATAATCTCTGCTACCCGTCGCACGATACAATAAGATGTGTCTCAGAATATCCGCAATAATTATCAATTACCTTTCACATGTAGAACACTTATAGCATATTTCAGGTTACAACATGATGTGCTTAAACCTTACCTTCCTGTTTCAACAGCGTCCAAAGTTTTCACACAATCCGGTTTAAATTTCAGCAAATGTAGTTTCCAACATCAATACCCGCTACCTCAATAATTACTATAGTAAAAACAAAAAATATTTTCCTCATTTCCTTAACCTAGCTTGACTGTGTTGTACAGTACCAGTTCGTTGTCAGCAATAAACCATGAAAAATTTCAGTACTACATTCACTCCAACGTGCAAGACAAAAGAAGTGCCAATTTCACCATAGATATCCGCATAATCTAAATTGGAGTTTTCAGTAGCAAATAAAATATTTGAGTTTGCCTAGGAAATAGCAACGAGGTACACAGCTAACAGGTTTTTAGCGAAATTGATGAAATATATTTACTTTGCTGTCACCTTCCTGTTGCAATGCTACTATTGCGGCAAATGTACAATAAAGGTGAAGTACAAGCAGCAATTCTGAAATCACACGATTAGATCGGAAAATATTTTGGCAAGAAGCCTTGCAATGTGAGTACACAAGGGAAGTCTTAGCTATCCTTGTTACGTTTTAAATATTTAGGGGTAAATTGATTTTCATAATGTGGGAGAGACGAACAGGCGATTGCAAGTATTCAAACCATGCAATATGTAAACTACTTTGATAAAAAACTGGACTTGGGAATATAGGTACGTCTTTATGCCTTTTTCGTGGTCCAGCGTTGCCGTGTTGCCAACAAAGGACTTATAAAATTCGTCCCTTTTCCTTTGCAAAAGCCAGCCTAAATTTGGCAGCCGCAAAGTCCAAATAGTGGCAGCCATGTTAAGTTATTTAACCATGGTGGTGATGGCAGGCAAACGTCTACGATTGAACACCAATACTCGCAGTCAATGACGTGTTCAACTAAATACCGAGGACGTTATACTTAAAAGTGAACCTCGGAGTAAATAGAGTAATAAGTATATCTGCAAGACGTGTACGGTACCACATGTGCTACCGACGTCCACTGCACAGTAACGTAATTCATTGTACTATTTGACGAATATAATATATTTTACCACCATTTCTTTATAGATGATCTCAATTCCAAGCATTAATGATTAAACAAAGCAGGATGGTCGGGTAGCATATAGTTACATAGAATAGGTTACCCACAATTTAAGTTACGGCCAGTTTAATTTTTTACAAGCTCCGTCTTCGAAAATCACTGCAATAATGCAACGTATCAGGTAAACACAGGCGTCTTTTTGCGGCCATGTTTATAATCAAATCATTGTGACCAGGATCACTGAGAAGCACATGAACAGTGCGTGACTTTGTCAACAAACCCGAAACACCGCGGTGGTTCAAAAAATTGATATCTTTCAAATTAATGCGCAAGATGAAGAGGCACTGTATTTCGGGCCTTTTCGGTTTCGTGGCATGCAAATTTTTTTTACGATATTACGCCAGTTATACAGTTTTCAATGCTGCTTACGAACATGAAAAGGAGAAATAAAAGGAGTTTTAGAATAAACATATATCTGAAGCATTAGGATAGGTCTGCAGCGTTAGGTTTGGTTAGGTTATGTTTACAAAATATTTACAAAAAAACACTGCAAGTTAAAATTGACGTTGGTACTCGTAAAATAATTTATCCGCAAAATAAATGTTATATTCGTTTTTTAACAGCACTAAAAACTTTATTACCGACAAAATTTTCGAAACGAAATTCTGCATGCCACGAAACAGAGAAAAGATCCTGGATTCTTACATATTTTAATTCCAATTGAAGTCAATGCATACGTGGTGTAGCAGCGTTTGACACAGCTGCATACGCATAAAACTGGCGAAATGCAATTCTGGAAATCCTAAAACAGTCCCACTAACCTTCAGTTTTTCGTTAAATATAATTAAGAAAACATTACCAACTGATATTTCACTTTTAAAACTTTTGGTTGTCCAACGACTACAATCACTCTATGATCACACTTGATTATTGCTGGAGGGCAATCATGTTGCGATCGTGAATACTATCAAATTACGTTAAAAATTGGTCACAAATACGAACGAATCATTCTGAGTTAACCACAGGGTGGCCACACAAAGCCGCCTTAACTCTCGCCGTAGAATAAGCAGGATATTCATTATGCAGGAGTCTCAGGCCGCGAAAAGAAAATTATTATATATAACGTTTTCTTTGAAGCCCGAAACGTCGGGTTCGAAATTTCACTGTGACGAATTCGACACGCGACGAGTTAACCCTATCTGTACCTCGCTTCGGGAGGAATAAAATAGGACGAAGAACCCCTATATAAAGCAATATAACACGGCCTGTTATGAATAAGCTTAACGGGTAAAATTCTGCTCGGGTACTCATGAAATGAACAATTTTCAACTTAATGTTGTACATTAATTGCTGCAACTTCAGGTTTCAGACAACTTTTTGATAAAAAAAATTTCAACAGCTACATTCTTTTTTTTACATATTTTGTTACAACCTCATAATCACACTAACAAAATGCTGCAAGCACTCAACTATTCTAACATCTCTCGTGAACTGAATCTAAACAGCCAGCCACACTTAGCTAAACAATTAACGGAACTCGTTTGTGCGGATGTTATATTTACACTATGTACAGAAGAAATGGAAACAATAAGCGACACTCGTTCTACGGATGCCCAAGTTATTTTGATTTGGTTATGAATGGCAGGGGACACCCATACGTTTTACGGAGCGTGAACGTTCCCATTTTTTTTTTCGAAGAATAAGTAAAATTAAAGTAGACCTAATCCAGCACCCGAACTGGGAAACCCTCATGAATTGCTTCCTGCAGCATATGAATCCCCACCATGGCGTAGAGAGATGCACGGCTGCAGACGATCGCAGATTATCTGAATGAAGGCATCTTAGACTGAAGGATCGTTCGTGGCATCTACGCCCCCGATCAGTGGTCTAATGCCCCAACCAGTAACTATAAAAAACAGACTCGCTGACGATGCATTTCCCTGCATCAAGGCTCTGCCCCTTGGCTAGGGATCAGAACGTCTGACCTCCAGATAATGAACAAATCAGCCGTCTTTACTCAATAATCACTAGGGGTTTTAAAAAAGTTGGGAAAATTATCAACACAGTCGTTTGGAAACAGAGGACATAGCGATCTCAGTTCAATGCATGGAGCTTCGTGTCGAGTTAAATGACCAGTGAATGTCCCAAGAGTTATATTTAGATAAATTCAAGCTATTATATAGATACGCTCATGAGAACGCAATTATTAGATGGTAGAAGTTGTTAATAGTAGAATAAAAAAAGTAAAATAAATAAAATAAACTCACCTTGCGCTAGAGCCGTAGATTCTTTAAACTATCTTTCATTAATACAATGGTTGCTGCAATATATTATATTATGTTTTGTAGTTTAAGCCGGCGTTTCCACAACAAAGGCGATCTAACAAAGGGAAAATGAAGGAACACATAGTATGTCGACAACAACGGGGAACCCATGCACGAGGGTATTCCCACACAGGATCAATGCGCATGGAAATAATATAGAGGAAAAGAAGAGGAAGAACAGAATCAAGCAGAGATGACTGATACTATACCTTTAAAGGTAAAGGACAAAGGGCTTGGACACTTTGTAAAGGGCTAGAGCTCCTGACGTCTCGATAATCATCGAAGTCAGCAACTTCGTCACTGAGCTACTGGAAGCTATTGCTGCCGCTACCGACACCCAGCAATAGGCCGATACCGATACCTAAAAATCACTCATAGTTTAAAGATACTTAAAAAGAATGAGCAACTTCAAAACGGAGGCCTGCAAATGAGTAGGACCATTTTGTTGCATATATATTTTATGTTCAAAATAAAACTACCTACATTATGCACCAATTTCTTTAAAAAAAATATAGCACTGCTTGGTACCACAGTATCGCAAGGCCTCTCAGAGCCAAAGTGGAATTTCAAAAGCAGAAAATGGACAGGACACACAGGTGCTGTAGGATCCAGTGTGTTACGGTCACCTTTACCTTGCTGAATTTCTAATCCTGTTATTTGAATTTAGCCACTTCGGCTTGAGCTTCACGCAATAACAGTAAATAAACTATGCAGTCGACGAATGAAAGTTTCACAATACGTGAAATTTGACCACAACAGGTCAACTTTCGAAGTGCTATTGATGGGCACAACGAGATTGAAAGGAACTAATTTCATGAGCTTTTTCATGCCCCAAACTGCAGATAGAGGGGGGGGGGGTTGCTACCGCCTATCAATTGAATTTCAGACATTTTTTTCGAACCAAATCCCTTGAGCTTGTTGAAAAGTTTAGCCTGTTTTACAAAATTAAGTTTTGGCTATCTTAAACGTAATCGGCACGCTACTAACGCCTGCCAAGAGGCATAGAGTGGGGCATGAGGTTAGGTTATTTAGATGTGCACAGTAGTATTTTCTTAGTTTAAGCCTCTTTTGCCGACAGAGTACACCGTGATCCATAGAGAGGGAGAGTGGACATGAAGAATGTCAAGAGAAACGTGTTCTCATGTACAAGTCAAAGCACATCGGAACAACAAGTCGGGAAAGAAGAGGAAGAACAGAAAAAAAAACATCAGCAGGATTATACAGGTGTCAGGAGGTACAGAGGGCACGAAGGAAAGATGCCCAAGCTATGACATAGGTAACCTACGTAACAACATGGGAAAGGCGAACCTTACTAACTTAACCCTACGATCTATGGCCCATCCTATCCTCTCCGAGGGATAATTGTCCGCAAATATTAGGTTATTCGTGCCACTAAACTGGGTGATTATGAATTCTTTGAACAAAATAAAACCACAGGTTCGTGACAATAAAATAAGCACATTGAATTCTGTCGATGCATGTCGGAAAATGTCTAATATAAAAGTTTCGTTAAGTTAAAGGTTATGAAGTGGTTAGAGGAAACAGAGGCCTAGTTTCTACCTACCCCAAAATCGGCTAGTGTGGTAGGGTTAATGAACAGTCACCGTTATACTATGTTTATTTTCTGAAAAAACAGGAGTAGTATGTTCAATGTAAATAAATGGCCGGTGTGCATCTTTATCTTTTCTGTACAGTGCAGTAGTCCGCCGCTTAACTGAAGCTCACTTCCTAACTTTAATTCTACGTACTTTTAAATTAGACATTTACAGACATGCATCGATAGCGTAAAATATGCTTATTTTATTGCAAGGAACCTTTAGTTTTATTTTGTTCGAAGAATTCAGAATCACCCGGTATACTGAAAGCTCGATAATTGCTCTGGGTTACTGTTATAACGCACAATGTAAAATATCAATATCTCAAAAACGGACGATTCCCAAAGGTTGTCACTTACAACTTCTGGTTCAGCGCATCAGTATATATTTGAATAATGGTCAAAAATGTCTAGGTTCGAGTGGGGTGGTATAATGAATCATCACCCTTTATAGTGCTAAAAATGCTTTATTTCGTGCGAAACAAAGAAAAAATTCCATTGCATAAAATGTGCTCTACATTTTTTGGGATAATTTTTGCTAGAACAAACACCCCCTCCCCACTGGGATCCAGACACTTTTGACTATTAGTCTAATCGATATTAATGCACTGAACACGTCTTCTTAGGTCACAGCCGATGAAACTGCGCTGTTTTTAAAATACAAATATACCTATTGAATTTAGCATTAAATCAGTACTGGTAGTCACGCACGCCATTTTTTCATCTGTAGAATGTTCACCCAAAGTGCGATGTCATTAGTAGAACCAGTCCTACGCCCCTAACCTTAAAAAGTAGTGCATCATTACCTCCGCCAAGAAGGCTATGTTTTCGTCGGGTTTGTCTGCTGTCTGTTATATATTCTGTCTGTCTCTCTGTCACCAACATAACTCAAAATTGTCTGGACGGCTTTTGACGAAATGTACAGGGATTGTAAGGTATGTTAAGAAGAACAGATGATTAATTTTTAGTGAAGATCCGTTCATCCGTTTGTTTGTCTGTCTCTCTGCCTCATTTTTCCGGACCCCATAACTTAGACTAAATAGTTATGGACAGATTTTCATGCAATTTACATGAGTTGTTAGCTTTATCACGAAGAGTAAATGACCAAATTTTTATGATGGTCTGTTTGTTCGTTCGTCAGCTTGTCGCTGTTTTTTAATTTTATGCTTGTTAGCACAATAACTCGAAACGTTACGAATGGATCTTTAGCAAATTTGCAGGACTTGTTGCTAATGTTAAAAGACATAAATAATTAAATTTTGGTGATGATCGGTTCATCCGTTTGTGAATTTGACTAATGTTTTAGAATATGTTTGTTAGCAGCATAAGTAGTTGTAGTAGTAGTAGTAGTAGTAGTAGTAGTAGTAGTAGTAGTAGTAGTAGCAGCACAAAATTTTGCTAGCGCATCAGGGACACAATGTCTATTCCTGTGGTTCAACACAGGCTCGTGCGCCGCTAGGGCGCAAAGTATGTCTCATTCCAAATTATCAATGATTTTTGTCTCGGATTTTCTGCCGATAGGTCTCAGATTTGAAGTGCTCAGTACGCTACTGATAGGAAAATGGCGCAAGTTGTGCATCTCCAACCCCCGGGCACGGCTGAACGCTTTCGCTCACCTACACCGCACAGGGGAAGGAAACTAAATACAAGAAGGTAGAAGTCTAGCGGGTATAGGTCGGCCACCTCGATCAGTGGCCCACCTCCCGAAACAGAAGGGGAAGTATTGAGAGCCTACCTAACTTTACAAAACTAACCTCAGCAGGAACTGCGGCAAGCTGCAACATCCCCTGCGGAAAAGGCACTAGGGACCCTTGCATGGGTGCGTGAGGTCCAAATATATTGTGGCAGGGTAGCAGCATAACTCAAAAAATCAGAACGGATCTTCAAGAAAATAAGTGAAACTGTTAATACTGTTAAAACGCACAAATGATAAGATTTTTGGGTAAATATTCGTCTTATCCCCCACCCGAGTTATAGCATAAGAAAGTGATTTCTAGCAAAATTGAGGCGTGCTGAAAACGAAAATGACATCCATTTTTTGTGGAAATTAGGCAAACCAGACCTACGCCTTACCTAACCTGCCCGTTATTATGAAGGGGTTTACGCCTAGCTACCCGACAGCACGGCCTAAACAGCAGTGAATCTGAGGGGTTTTTGCCTAACTACCCGATAGTACGGCCTAAAGAGAGGTGAATATGAAGGGGTTTATGCCTAACTACCCGACAATACGGCCTAAAGAGGGGGAAATTGGCTGTTACGCAAACGCATGTAATCTAACCTAAAGCAGTAGCGCGCTCCGACGGGTCAACTAAGAAGCTGAAAAGACGAAAATTTGATAAAACAGAAGAGAATTTCCACAAATAAAAACCTATATATTCTGAATCAGTAATTTTCAACGAATCAAAATATATAGATATAATTCTGAAGTTCAAGTGGGGGATAAGACGAATACCTATTAGCCGACTTTTGTATTGATACAAAGAAAATAATGGTCTCAGAACAAATTTACATAGTTCCTTACCTTTGCTTTGCTTGGCAGAGGTATGCGCTCTCATAGTGCTCTAGTTGGTTATAAAATTAATGGATTTCTCGTTCTTAACTGCCAATAGTGGTTTCTTTCGTCTGATGTAAAAAGTAAACATTGCGAAGTCGTGAAACGCAACGACGATGTATCTCTCATATGACGATTCCTAACTAACTGCGCTAGAGTTCAGATCTGAGTATTATTCCGTTACTACACTTGAACAGAGCTCGACGATAAAAATGGGTTCTTCTAGAGTAATTGGACGATTCTATGACACTTTTCTTCAATGACTTTTTTTGCAAATGCGTCGTTTATGAAATATAGTTGGTTAATGTAATGTTAGGATTGGTTAAGTTCACATATTTGGGTTTTTTAAAAATTAAAAAAACACCAGTTACTTAGCCTGACCCGACATTATGAACCTTAGTGTAATTACCCAACTTTGTGGATTCAACCAATTTTGGTCCGATGTTTGTAACTTGACCCAACCCGATATGGGGGGGGGGGGGACCCGAAGTGCGATTTTTGTTATGATTTCGTGTGATGCACCTTAAAAAAATTTTTATTAATCGACTCATTTTTTAATGTAGATTCCGAATCTGGAATCGGTTTGTGGCGGTCGGCTCTACTTTTTGAGATATATGACTTTGAAGTTCCCATTGTTTCCCTTTGGGAGAAAATACCCGGCGATGACAGAGGGTAATGGAACACCTTTTTAATAGTTTTTTTAACCTAACTTAGGTTAGGTTAGATTAGGTTAGGTTAAAAAACCTATTTGAAAGGTGTTCCATTAATTACCCTCTGTCATCGCCGGGTAGCACTATCATCTCTCACGACGATTTGTGAGCGTGTTTGTGTACGCAAATCGTGTGCGCGTGAGCGGCGTTCACGTTGGTGCGCCGCGCTGCCCGCTTTATCGCTGATTAAGTTGGGTTAGGTTAGGTTAGGTAACGTTAGGTAACGTTAAGTAACATAAGGTAACGTTAGGTAACGTTAGATAACGTTAGGTAACGTTAGGTAACATTAGATAACGTTAGATAACGTTAGGTAACGTTAGGTAACATTAGATAACATTAGATAACGTTAGATAACGTTAGATAACGTTAGATAACGTTAAGTAACGTTAAGTAACGTTAGGTAACGTTAGGTAACGTTAAGTAACGTTAGGTAACGTTAGGTAAGGTTAGGTAAGGTTAGAGAGGTTAGATTGGGTTAGGTTAGGTTGAGTTAGGTAAGGTTAGGTTTGGTTAGAAGGTTGGGTAAGGAGGTTAGGTTAGGTAAGGGTAGGTTAGGCTTGGCTAGGTTAGGTTTGCCTAGGTAGTGTTTATTTTAGTGGTGGCGCGCGCAGGAAAGCTTACGTGGACGCAAAATCGTCGTGAGAGACGATAGTGCCGCCGGGTATATTCTCCCATAGGAAAACAATGGGAACTTCAAAGTCATATATCTCAAAAAGTAGAGCCGACCGCTAAAAACTGATTTCAGATTCTGAATCTACATAAAAAATGAGTCTATAAAAAAATTTTAACGTGCATCATACGAAATTTTATCGATTTTTTGGTTCGAGTCAGCTATCCTATAGCGTCAGGTTACCTTAGGATACGTTTGCTTAGGTTAGGTTCTGTTTGGATAGGTTAGGATCATTCATCTTTTATAAATGTTTTTGCTATCGTATGTGACTATTTGTCGTCGAGTAGCAAATTTATAATGATATTGCTTTGGAACATTTAAAGTACTATACTTTGAAGACGACGTATTTGCACATGGAAGAAAAGTGTCTTAGAATCATCGAATTAGCCTAGTCTAAAAAGTACTTATTTTTATCGTTGAACTCCGTACATGTGTAATAACGAAAATTTACTTAGTCCTGATGTAATGCAGAGCTTAATATATCAATATTTCAAGAAAAAAATTATTCCTTTCTGACGGCTGTAACCTATAAATTCGTGTTCAGGACATCAATATTACCAGAATAGTGATCTAAAATTCTTGGGGTTGAATGAGGGAAATAGTAAAAAAAATACCTTATTTACTAATGAAAGTGATATTATTACAAATGAAGGGCACCTGTTTATTATGAGGTGCAGAACCATAAATATCCTTAAAACCGGTTTACTTGCTGTGGTAAATAAATAAACAAACAGGGCGTTAGAAATAAGGGTAAATTTTTACAAAAATCCAATATGGCGCCCAACTAATTCACTACTAGAAATTGATAGTAGTCTATTAGAGAAGTGCAGTGATACCCATATATATCAGTCGGAAATGCATAGTTTATGAGATATATGACTTTGAAGTTTCTATTGTTTTTCTATGGGAGATAATAGCCTGTATCATCATGGGCTTGCTAGCGATCCCATAGGAACTTTATTAATCAAACATAACTTAATCCAACCCTACCTAACCTAACCCACAGTCGGAAATGCATAGTTTATGAGATATATGACTATGAAGTTTCTATTGTTTTTCTATGGGAGAAAATAGCCTGTATCATCATGGGCTTGCTAGCGATCCCATAGGAACTTCATTAATCAAACATAACTTAATCCAACCCTACCTAACCTAACCCAACCCAACCCAACCCTACCTAACCTAACCCAACCCAACCCAACCCTACCTAACCTAACCCTACCGAACCCAACCTAACCTAACCTAACCCAACCCTATCTAACCCAACCCTATCTAACCCAACACTATCAAACCCAACCCTATCTAACCCAACCCTATCTAACCCAACCCTATCTAACCCAACCCTATCTAACCCAACCCTATCTAACCCAACCCTACCTAACCTAACCCAACCTAACCTAACCCAACCTAATCTAACCTAACCCAACCTAATCTAACCTAACCCAACCTAATCTAACCTAACCCAACCTAATCTAACCTAACCCAACCTAATCTAACCTAACCCAACCTAACTAATCTAATCAAAACCAACTTAAAGGTTAGTTTGGATTAGGTTAGGTTGGGTTAGGTTAGGTTAGGTTGGGTTAGGTTAGGTAAGGTTGGGTAAGGTTGGGTTAGGTTGGGTAAGGTTGGGTTAGGTTAGGTAAGGTTGGGTTAGGTTAGGTAAGGTTGGGTTAGGTTAGGTAAGGTTAGGTTAGGTAAGGTTGGGATAGGTAAGGTTGGGTTAGGTAAGGTTGGGTTAGGTAAGGTTGGGTTAGGTTAGGTAAGGTTGGGTTAGGTTAGGTAAGGTTGGGTTAGGTTAGGTTAGGTTAGGTTGGGTTAGGTAGGGTTAGGTAGGGTTGGGTTAGGTAGGGTTGGGTTCCTACAGTATGAGGTTCCTATGGGATCGCTAGCAAGCCTATGACAACACCGGCTATTTTCTCCCATAGAGAAACAATAGAAACTTCAAAGTCATATATCTCAAAAACTATGCATTTCCGACTGAGATATATGGGTATCACTGCATTTCTCTAATAGACTACTATCAATTTCTAGCAGTGAATTAGCTGGGCACCATATTGGATTTTTGTAAAAATTTACCGAAATAAGACACACAAATTAGAAGTGGCTACTAATATCTCACTAGCTAAGCGTGCAAATAAGTTATTATTGTTATTATAACACTTTGTTTAACCTACGTCCAAATAAGTGACCTCACCTTTGACCACAGAAGTAATGAACTTCGATTACGATTCCTGCGGGCGTCTGGTAGCTGTTTTTTTTTTTTTCTTTTCATCAATTTCCTTTCACCACAGCTTAAAGTTCCAATCAAAAGTCCATACTAGCCTAGATGATAACACAAGCGCAAAAAGTGAAATGAGACAGCACTTCAAAGCCGAATTGTGCACGCTACCGATGACATGAAATCTGCGTTACTATTGCTGCCACGGTGCGGACCGCGCAGGTTTAATATGAGGAGGGAATACAACCATTCGCCGTACTAGCCGTGGAATTTTTTGTACTTCCATCCCGACAATCACAGGCCCCCAGCAACCTCCTCCGCCAATTACAGGCTCCCACCCATTCGTGCAAAGAATCACCGTAAGGACAATCTGCCTGACCCACTGCGTTCGTCTCTGGTCAGGAAGCAAAGAGCGTAACGGGAGGACTCACGAAAAATAAGCAACAAAAAGTGACATCATCATCGATGAATCTATGGCTGAGTAGCCTAGGACTATTTGAACTAATTTCACCAGAAAAATCGTCCTAAATTGCGAAATTCTTCTTCAGCGCATAAATAAATGAAGATAATATATACTAATTTAGCAATTATCTATAGAAAATTGCAGTGCATGTTGGTGGAAACTTTCACAACACTAGCGCCGAATTTGTTCCCTTACGGCGACTCAATTTAACCTCTTTTTCTTGATTGAAGCCTTATTTACACTTCATATTCACTTCACAGTACTCTTCACAGAATATATATATTCCTTACCAATAAATATAAGCGCCATTATTGCCAATTCTGTACGCGAGAGAAACCACAGTAACAGTTAGCCTATTGCACGAACTTTCTGTTCTTGGCGGCAACATTTTTCGGTATTTTGCAGCTCAAGTAGCTGGCCAGTCTTGAGGTGGAGACTGAATGAAATAAATCGAAAAAATACGATGATATGTTCAAGAAAACAATATAGGAAGGTCTGAGGTCCCACACCTAAAACACTTCGACTCGTCGATTGATGTAAATTTGCTACGTGCGGTCACAGCTATGTTTTATTTCAGTCCTATTGAGTCCTCCCGTTGCATTCCTTGCTTCCTGGTCTCTGGTATACATTTCTAGTTTTTCCAAGTGTGGAATGCGTTACGTTGGTTCTACCACTCCTAGCCTTTTTACCAGAGTTGCCGAGCACAGAGGTGTCAGTTCCAGGACAGCTATACCTTTGTCCACCCCTTCCCATGCATCTATTCGTGATCACGCCTTTCAGTGTAATAGTGCAGTTTCCATTAATGATTTCAAAATAATTGCTTCCACCGCTGGTATTCAGGATCTAAGAACCGTAGAATCTCTGTACATTCACAAAATTAGACCAGAACTCAATGATATGCAAAGCGCCACCCCTCTCTTTGTCATCGGCTGCTTTTGGGTAGATTTTATAATTCAGTTTATTTTGTTCACATTTGTTGTTAAGTTTCCAGTAAAATATGATTTTTCATTCATTTCAGAATTGCTGATAATGGGCCGATTGTGTCCGAAACGTTAATTTTACTAATTACGAGCAATTTGAACTTCAGCGAATTTTAATAAGATGCCTACCTTTACATCCTATCTAGCTTTATGGTGTTTATTAGTACTCTACATACATTTTTAATATTTATTAAGAGATGCAGCGCTTTGTAAATTTTACAGGAAAATCACGTTGTATCACCAGTAACCAGTATAGAAAGTAAGGTAATTGTTACCTGTTTATTTATTTTTAAATTAGTGAACAGCTGAGTTATCACGGACGGAGAAAATCCATGACTAGAAAAAAAAACGGAAAGCTCAGGAGGCAAAACTAATCAAGAGCTATTTCAAATTTAGTTCTGCCTCAAACCAACACCGACCAGAAATTACCCTGAATATCAAAGAACTGTCAGCTATATTAATATCTGCAAAATTTTTGCTGGGGATTCGTTATAGACTACGCTGAATAACAAAAACTGACTACTTATCTCCAGGTATAGCGTAGCGCTCCGCTAAAGACATTAACGTTTAAACTAAATTCATTTCGGAGACAACAGCTCCAGAATATGGGAACAATCTACTGGACAGTTTCTACGGGACAGACCCCTACGTTTGGCAGAAATTCGTTGGTTTAGTCAGTTTCAATAGGTAGGACGCCGAAAAATTTCACCAACAGTTTATCAGAAGGAAAATTGACGGATATACACATTTACTGAGCTTCTCATTCGCTCAACATACACTGACTGTACGAACTTCTGGAGCCGGTCTTACAAAGCACTCAGAAGTACACCAGCTTGTGAGTGCACAAGCACTTATACGTTTCAGCTATGAATTCAACCTTTACACAAAGTCCTGTTGCGTTTGAAAGTTGATCCCAGCAAATTATTTAGGCAGTTTGTGAATGAAAGTATGTAAGATGCAACATACTGAAAATCTTCTACTCTGCAGTCTTGATCTGAGGTCACGTGACTTCTGGTTATACCTTGAGTTTTTAGGTATTATAAGAAGATTTAAACCTCCCTAAATAAGTACTAAGCTCTTCTAAGAGAGGAAAAGGAAGGGACATATAGTATGTCGACAGAAAAACGGGGAACCCATGCACGAAGGTGTTCCCACACAGGATCAACGNGGGAACAGCAAGTCGGGAAAGAAGAGGAAGAACAGACAACAGTAAGATCAGTAGGAGTATGAAAGTGGAAGGAAGCAAAGTGGGCACGAAAGACCGACGTCCCGAAGGCCTAGCTAATGGCTAAGGTAACCTACTCAAACCCCCTGGGGGCGCTACTCCCCATAACATAGGATGGGCGAACCTAACTAACCTAAACCTATGGCCTATGGCCCATCCTATGCCCCCGGAGGGGACCTTGAGTTATCAGAAAATCTAGGTGGGATCTGTCAAGATAAACTTCAAGCTTTAAAGTATTCCTCGGAGTGCTTTGTCAAGTGGATCAGATAGCCCCAAAAGTGCGTAAACTTTGGAGGAGAGTGTGCTGAAGGAGTGTGAGGCACAAATATGTGTACTTCTATTAATTTTGTTATTTATACTTTGTACCCAGCAGTATTTGAACGGCCTGTGTGACAGAAGAGAATTGCAGCAATATAAAGACAAAATTAAATAAACAGCATGTATTACCCGCTATTTTTGAGTAGTAAAGTTACTATGTTGTTATTTTCAAGGAGGAAACCTATTTGACGAAATGGAAACTGTGAGATTACTATTGTAGAAGTTCCCACGCAGAAGGGCTTCTCTGGCCACAGCGTTCACTATAATCCAGAGAAGAAGGTAGAAATAAGGAGGAACATGTATGTGGTATACAAGTCTAATCAAGGAAAGCATGAATTGAAACAAGAATTTGAGAAGGAAGAAAAAGTACGACAAATGCAAAAAAAAGTAGCAGAAGTACACAAGTTGTGAAAATTCAAAGGATCGCGAACTCAGTCCTAGGGAGCAGCTTGAATTTTCAGTTTCCACAAGAGTATTCGACTTGTGATTTATACCGGAGACTCAACCAAGAGTCAAGTTTTGAAAGCTCAAAACTGAATATCCGGAAAAGTTACAGCCGAACGAGTTAGATATTGCCAGACACTATTTTCGTTCCAGAAATTTATTTCAAAAAAATTCACACAACCCAAAAAATGGAACAATCTATAGCTAAATGTTTCACCACTGCAGAAGCATTTTGTTGGAAAACTGACACTATTGCATATATTTTCCGCTTGTTTACTGCAGCAAAACATTTCTTGTACGAAACCGAAATGTGACAAACTGGTTAAGCGGCGGTTTAATAAATTATCAGTATAATTTTCACTTTTCTAGCGTCACGTACTGGAAAATCGTATGTACAAACTAGGTATTTGCGAACGGTATAGAAACGACACATCTCCAAGACGAAAAATACATATCAGTCGAAGTTTCCCCAAGCTATTGCTATGGTGTCTGAAGAGAGGTCATGAGACATGTAGACTTGCAGAGTCTCAAGAACATCGGGAACACATGGACATCTGCAAACAGCACATCGGGAACGAAGAAAAAAAAAATAGAACGGCACAAACGGGAACGACTGCAAAAAATCAAGTGACTCTTTTCCTTAAAATAAATGATTTTGTAAAGCCGCCTATGCTTGAGCAGTGCATGATTTCGTATGAGTATCATAATATCAAGAACCGAAAATACAAAACTATGCCTATATTCTCGTAATTACTACGCAGGATTTGGCTATTAATCGAAGGCTAGAAGAATAAAAGACTGTGAGAGCTAGAAAAGTGCACTACAAGAAGGCTTACAGTTTGTACACGGTATTTGGCAAAGAGTTCTTTGAAAGAAAAAACAGTTCTATAACGGTGAGTGGTGTCATTCACCCAACTTCTTTGGTCCTTCGCTTAATGTACAGGACATTGTTGCTAACTAGAGTCATAGTTTTCGCTCACGTGCTCAAACTCTGAGAACATGCTCAAACTTGCCGCACAGGTTCCCATTTTCAGTAGGTACCTACATGCTCAAATTTACATCACCTGCCGAAACTTTCGACACACGCCACTTTGCACTGAATAAAATGTTCTTTCTTTAAAAAAAAAACAGTGCACTATCGAAGTCCTTTTCATTCCCTTCCATCACCGATAGAACCTTTGCATGCTCACGTAACACTAAACAACAATTCGTTGGGTCAACACTGAAACCTATCACAAGCACGTACGTTTTTCAAACGCGTAATGACCGTATTCCATCCAGCAGGATTTAAAACTGGATTATACGAACACTTTTGGAGTCACTTTCTTTGTCACGTCAAATTTCTGTAGGTACCAGTTTCTAACTTTGGACAGATCAAGACATTCCACCAGAACGGCTGCTTCTGTAAGAAGAAAGTTCGGTGACTGGAAACCTATCTCAGTAGAAGACTCAATACACCGCTGCATCAAGTAATTCTACCCGGCACTAGTAAACAACGTCACTGAATAAGAAATAGGGCTACGTGGAGGAGGCTCAGTAAGTTTACTGCTGCAATGTGTAAACTAAAACTGAACTTGATGATACAAGGAGGTGTCATAGATCTCTCGCAAAGTCCAGTGTAATACTTGGAATACAGTAAGGGACTTCAAGGAGTGGTCTCATGGCTATTTTTTTTTTACTCCTAGGTTTGAAAGACAATAGCAACTACACATATAACATTCAGTATCGTTGCATCAACTACTTTTTTTTCAAATTTAGTAANTAATACTTGGAAAACAGTAAGGGACTTCAAGGAGTGGTCTCATGGCTATTTTTTTTTTACTCCTAGGTTTGAAAGACAATAGCAACTACACATATAACATTCAGTATCGTTGCATCAACTACTTTTTTTCAAATTTAGTAATAGAAAACCATTATAAATTTACTTAGAAGTCACAAAACATTGAGCACGTGATCAAATAGCTCTGGCATCATCTTGTCGTCAGAACTAGAACAAAAACAGAAGACAGCTGATTACGATAAGAATCATTCTTTGCTAACTCAAATAGCAATACGATATCTACTATGACGTAAGACATCGCTAGCGTTGCGTCTCGCTTCTTTACATCTTTGGCAGTGACTGTTATGTGTGTCAAGCCGTCGTAGGCGTGTGTTCATTCGAATGCATTTCATCTTGAAATTTAAATTAAAAGATCTACATTTCTACAATGTGAAATTTCTAACTTGCGCTATCTACCATAAAATTACCTTCAAACATAAATACTCAGTATTTCAGTTTCATGAAGTTTCAAAATTCATGGCACGATATTTAAGCACCTCGATAGAAATTTAGTGTGCACAGAAATAAAAGCAGAAATTGTAATTTGCTGACTGGGGCAGAACTATGCGAGACAAAAATATTTGAACTTTAGAAGATACAGGTCTTTCAAACAAGCTCAGGGCGCCTCGTTACTCGAATGCAATTCGTTCCTGTATCCAATATCTTCAATTATCGTCTTACAAAAACCAATGACATAAACTATACAACCACTGATATATGTATTTGTATTGAGCCTCAGGCAGCTGAGTAGTGGAAATATGCAAGATTGACATGTTGTAATTTCTATACGAGTTGGTCGTAGATACGAGTGGTTCGAATAGTTGGTTATTCGAGTAACAGGGCTATCGCTGTGCGCATGAAAGGGAGGTGCGTCGATGGTATTTAATTATCGACCCTTTGCAGACGAGAGACAAAAAAAAAAAAAAAAAAGGTTTCCGCTGTCACTGTCACCTCTTTGACGCCAAATATAAGATTCCCTTACAATTACTCCTCCCTTTATGCCAAAAAGTTTGGGTAAACAGTGTTTTTATTCCTAAAAATCTTAAAGGTGAACGGTTGATATAGCAGGAAAAAATGCAGTCGTCAACTGATGAAGAATATAACTGCTTTCAATCCTAATATTTTAAAGTTTATGGCATTGCCCAAATTGTGATTCATAAATTTGCTGCTGAACAAGCTTAGCAAGTGAAAACTTTGTCACAAGAAGGCAAAAAGAATTATACACCGCGCCGTCGTCTCAGTTGCATTACACAACGGCAAGCAACACAGTGCATTTTGCTTAGCATGAGTATTGAATAATTCACTTAATTTAATTAACTGCAGGTCGATATTAATATATGGAAAGTGAAGTAACAGCAGCAGCAGGGCAATCAAATACCAAGAGTAACCTTCGTGCTACTATTCCAGCCCTATGCTTACACTCACGAGTTGTTATTCAATGTACTTTGTACAGTTTCACAGTAAAATAATATAACTTTATAAGCATCTTTATAATTTTTAAAGATAGCACTGTATGATTGTCATCCTGATACCATATGTGTACAATATTTGAGTACCAATCAAGTCAGTATAGTGGGAAAACACTATCCAATTAGACGATTTTTCTGGCGTAAAAATCGTAATCAAAACGAAAACGCCCGTGGCGATATAATAAGGTGGCAGCACTGAAAGGGCAATTCGTAGTGAACATGGCAAATAGGAATGAATTTAAAAAGGTGCTCGCTAAAATCTAAACGTACAAGAATTTTACATCATCAACGCTGCAAAATATATAAAAAAACTCATTTTGTGAAATGTGCATGAGGGGAAAACATATCCTAATTTTAACAAACTTACGAAATGTATCTGATAATAGGACCCAAGTCGTTGCAGCGATCGGCAAAGTGAGGGAAGAAGGGTAAATTTTCCACATTGACAATAGGCGACATTAGTGAGTACAAAAGCAGCTTTAGCCTATTATCTTGTTTAGATACGCTTGAATTTTTAAAGTAAGGAAGGAGCCAAGTGATTATTTTCACTTTGGAACAGTCAGCATTTTTCGCTCTTTGCTCGCCAAACTGCAGCAAAATTGAACGATCGAGGATCTCGCCCACAGAATACACAGCAGACGCCAATGTGGGCCGCCCCGTAGACTACGACAGAAATGTTGTACCATTGCGTATATGTCCTGGGAAATGATGATGATGAGCAGGAGTTTTTCGAGTCTGGAAGTATACAATGGAAAGCTTCGGAGCCGGTGTACACCGAGCGCTGGAGTTTAGGATATGGATTTACCAAGTTACTATGTAATCAGCACACGCTGCCTACCGAAGAAGTGAAACTTTTCCCAGAGAAGTCTACTTTACTGGCATCGTTTGGTGTTGACTAGACAAAGAGAAGCAGTGGTGATCATGAACAGCAGTAAGAGTATACGGAACAGGATGCTTTGTAACTAAAATACTTTACGCAGTAATGACGAGAAGGTGGAGGTAACCGTGAAGTCCACACTAGAGATGAGATGAATGGTGGCCAAAATGCTGATGGCCAGCAGGACTAAAACGAAGAGGAAACTTAGTCCAGTGTAAGCAGCCAACTAAAGTTATAAAATACTGCCAAGATGACTGTATTTCGTTGACAAGAAGCCTGGTGTCCTTACATAAATAGCAAAGCTGTAATGCTTTGTTATCGAATGAGGCCGGACGAGGAGCGGAGGTGGGACCGGGATATGAGCCCTGTGCGGTAGTCGATTGGCTCAGGAGCTTGACGCTGCTGGTGCCTCTTCCGCTGCCTACCCAACCTGCCCATACGGCAGCAAAAACAATTCCGTGTTTAGAAAGGTCAACTACGAAAGCAGAAAAGCACACGAGAGGAATCTGAGGCCTAATCTAAGTATTACATAAAGCCAAACACAACATTAGCAACTATCGAAAATGCAGGCAGTCTTTAAGACGTCTTAGCTAATGTTTTTAGATCGTTGACGAAGCAACATAGGGCAAAATGCAAGGTGAAATACGAGCGTTAAATACGATACACAAAGTAATTCAAAAATATCTTTACTTTTTCATTTTGGACACTCGGCAGTTTCGAACTTCTTCTGGCACATTGAATGGTAGAAAAGAATCGTAGAAACAGTAGTCACATACTTGAAATACGAGACTATTGGAGAGGTAGGGGGCGTATTATTATTAAAATGCACGTGTATTGCACAATAACGTGTACTACCATGCTCAGCTGTTTCCCAGAATGATACTTATGTTATACTTAATTCATTTCACTACTCACGAATGAAGGCATTAAAAACGGAAGACGAGGAAGTTACGTTGTGCAGTTTACAAGAGCAACTAATCCCCTTTCTTGATTTTGTGCAATACTGGGTCTAATATTTAGATGGAGTAAATTCAAAGTACGACTTGATTCGATACCGGACATCGTAATACAAAAACAAACTACGCTTAATGAAAAATAGTTTGGAAAACTCCAGAAAATTTTTCAGGGAAGAACAGGAGTTCTGGATTAATACATTAAAACGCTAAGCATTATTTCGATTTGTCTACTTTGATTGAGATAATTTGCCCCAGTTAGCTTCAGTTGGTCCAGAACTTCAATCTTGAGAGCTAGATTCACCAGTTAGGATCGAGTTTAGTTGTTAACCTCGATCCAGACTGTGAAATTCGAAGCTCGGGCTAAGGTTACGGACAAGTCACATCTAGTTGCATTTGATTATCTGCACTGATGAGGCAGAATCAAACTAACCTTAATATATGAGTTCATGAGCACTATTCTCTTCTTAGCTACCTCACAGACTGCCCGTATCATCATTTCAAGCGTACCAAGCAATAAATCAATGCTGCCTTTAGTAGGTAAATCACAACAGAAGGGAAATCACGCTATGCCACTAAGTTCAGCTGTATCGAACGTGTGCTGCTGTTTTCATACTGCCCTTTCACAAGCGAAAAGAAAGAGTAAGCCATGACTCACAATACTGAAGTACTGCATTTGTACTAAATCAGGGCTAGTATCTAGAAATGTTCCAGATAGTATGATGCAAAAAAAAAATATATATATTTATACATCAAAATAAAAATTGGACGTACATTTTGTAATTCGTTAGATGTAATGAAAGGCTTAACCCTTTCGCTTCTGAAACGCTGAAATGAAACAAGTTTGGCAACGTACTTCTTTCAGGTCATAGAATATGGGCGGTCCTCGAGTATACAACTTAACCTTAACTGCTCAAAGCAAATATGTACCTTAGCAAAATAATAGATTATAAGGGGCAAGATTTCTATTGACGATACAAACGCCTTAAGTAAACTGTTACTGAATCTCAAGTCATGAAGGTAGGCTTGACCTATCGTAAAACTGTACCCGTAACTGATAATTTTAAGCTATACGTAAAAGCTGCCAAAACTAGTGGACTGACAGCTGAAAAAAAGATGACAAAAAGCAGAGCCGTGTGATCATTGACTGAATACAAACGCGATCCGTGTAGGCATTGACTGAATACAAAGCCGATCCGTGTGGGAATTGACTGAATATAAAGCCGATCTGTGTGGGCATTGACTGAATACAAAGCCGATCCGTGTGGGCATTGACTGAATATAAAGCCGATCCGCGTGAACATTGACTGAATATAAAGCCGATCCGTGTGAGCATTGACTGAATACAAAGCCGATCCGTGTGAACATTGACTGAATACAAAGCCGATCCGTGTGGGCATTGACTGAATACAAAGCCGATCCGTGTGGGCATTGACTGAATACAAAGCCGATCCGTGTGGGCATTGACTGAATACAAAGCCGATCCG
>LQNS02278159.1:16328264-16340390 GCA_001587735.2 Parhyale hawaiensis
TACAAAGCCGATCCGTGTGCGCATTGACTGAATATAAAGCCGATCCGTGTGGGCATTGACTGAATATAAAGCCGATCCGTGTGAACATTGACTGAATAAAAAGCCGATCCGTGTGAACATTAACTGAATATAAAGCCGATCCGTGTGGGCATTGACTGAATACAAAGCCGATTCGTGTGCGTATTGACTGAATATAAAGCCGATCCGTGTGGGTATTGACTGAATATAAAGCCGATCCGTGTGAACATTGACTGAATAGAAAGCCGATCCGTGTGAACATTGACTGAATATAAAGCCGATCCGTGTGGGCATTGACTGAATATAAAGCCGATCCGTGTGAACATTGACTGAATAAAAAGCCGATCCGTGTGGGCATTGACTGAATACAAAGCCGATCCGTGTGCGCATTGACTGAATATAAAGCCGATCCGTGTGGGCATTGACTGAATACAAAGCCGATCCGTGTGAACATTGACTGAATAAAAAGCCGATCCGTGTGAACATTGACTGAATACAAAGCAGTGCCATGGACACCCTACACGCACTGCACCGTTTCCGTTGCAGCAAGTAACTCTAAAATACTATGATCAAATATCACTTTTTGTAAGACTAACGTTGTTCGGAGAGTCGAGAAAATCGGAAACTCGGCTATATAATATTAATGCTGCAATTTTTCTCAACTACATAGAAAAATGTACTGGATAAAGGAGTGAAAAAATTGGGCTAGAAACATTAAGGCTTCTGAAAGTCGTAATTAACTGCTTGTGAGTGCATATCTCTGGCGAGACTAGAATTCATGCGAATTGATGCTCTAGCTTCAAGAAGTGATATGGACGATTTTATATTTATTACAGCCTTTACCCTTTCTTTTATGTTGAAACGTCTTTATAAAACACTTCAAATTAATTCATGAAAGAAAAGGTTCACTTATTTATTTCTAATCGATATTTTCAACTGTTTCAAATCAAAGGATGAATTTTTATGCACAATGTTCACGTCATTCACTAGCCCGCCATATAACAATAAGTTCCAGCGATTTGGCTGATACCAAGGTTAAAGTTGTTTGAAAAGCTTTATGATTTCTACTTCACACTAAATCTAGCAAAAAATATGTATGGAAGCGCATCAGATGGATGAAGTGGATTCACGTTTCCATAAAATATTCATACAAGTTTCACTTGGTATTAATTTTCATCAACACTTTCAAAGAAATTCCTGAAACATTTCTAAATTATCTAAGGTCTTTAACTACAGAAAGTCTTCAGTACAATAACAGAATGAGCAGTATTTTTTAGAACATTAGGTACTGTACTTGTGGCAAAGCGTGTTTCCTGCTTTCCTGGTCAGACACCCACTGGTTGTCCAGTAGCTGTAGCAGAAATGTACTAGAGTAATTACACAATTGAAGAACGAACTCTTTTTCCGAACAAAGAGCTATTATTTGATAGGTTTATTAAACAAACTGGTCAAATAATAGCACTTTGTTCGGAAATAGAGTTAGTTAGGCAATTGGGTAATTACCCTAATAAACGAACATTTTTGTAATGTTGCATTTAGTAACTGCCAACAGCGGCGGCTAAGGCAACAATTAAAGAATGAATACAAATGAACATTGTTACTCACTAAAACAGCTAAGCATTTCTTTTTCATCCATTAAAACTTCCACGTAAACATGTACTAAACTCAGCGTCATGGTTATAATTATGTAGATAACTGCTACAACTAACGCATGGAGCACAAAACGAAGTCAATTTGCCTTTAAACACAAAAGCATTGTTAATGTAAGCAACATGATGTGGCAATATCTCATCCCAAGATAAATAATTATCTGAGGCACAAACGCAGCTTCACAGAAACAGAAGCAATGCTTAATGAACTCTAAGCAATACATGAAGCAATAACCCATACTACTGTAGATATCTAATGCACCAATGAAGCGTTTCAAGAACAGAAGCAATGCATAATAATGAACAGCGCATAGTTGCTGAAAACTGCTAGCTTCCTAAACTACAATACACGGCCTAGCTACAAAAATGATTACAGTAGTACCTTGACTTTGGAACTCGTTACTAAGTTTATTCATATATCAAACTCTCCACTGAGTCAATTGAAGTGATGAGCCAACTAGCGGTGACGCATCTGAGGCTCGCATCTCGAAGATTGGCTCGCAATGTAAAGCAAGTCATCGACTTACAGACGGCTTGAAACTAAAAAAAAAACTTCGAGTTGGTGTACGCATAAGTCAAGGAAGAACTGTATCAGATGCATATAACTAACACATAAAAAATTAGCAATTGTAGCACTTAGCGTAAAAAAAACAGCATATGCATTTCAAATACCTATGCCTGCGAATACAATACTGCGTAAATCAAACTGGTAACCTACAATTAAAGATTTGATAGTACCAGAAGCTTAAGACTATTTATCCAAAATTACAAACCTCTTTCAGACGACGGTCCAACATAGGCGAATAGTTTACCACTATTGGCTAGCTATATGAATACATTATGGTAAATGAATTCTTTTTTAACGTTGCTAATGATACAGTGAAGAACTATTATGCTTCCAATGGATTTTGTGTCACATGGGACAACGGAAAGTACAGATTACAATTTGATCGTCAATTGTCGAAATTATAAGATAGCAGAACTCAATTGAACAAAAAGACTTATTATGTAAAGTATTGAGTTATTCGGTAAGTGTGTGCTAGTTTTTTGTAGTTCAGTTTTCGACTTATTTTGAAACACGATTGAGTCCGGATGATAGGATTTGGCTACACCTCCATTCGGTACTTGATATTTTTTTCTTTAAGAAAACATGCATAACAAGCAACCAAAGAAATACGCGCAGTTTACAGTGATGATTTTTTATCCGAAAGAACTGTACGGAAGTCGTTAGCAAGGTTCCGAACAGGAGAATGTAGCCTGATAGAGCGATCTGGCGGACCATCCTATGCAGATGACGACCAAATCAACGCATTAAATGGGTATAACCCACATTGCACAACCCGAAAATTGGTATGAAGCCTCAATTTATTTGATTGATTAACAATGTAATGGCTTATGCATATTTATTGACCATTTTCTTTCTTTTAAAAATTGGCACAAACTTTCCGGGCCACCCAATAACTTACGGCAATATCTACTACGTGGAAAATTAGAAATATGTGGTGAAGGATATAAAATGTATATACTGTAAATGTTGGTGAAACATTGTTGTGTAACACAAAATACACCATAAATATAATACAGGCAAATCACAGTCTCATTCCGTGACTGTACCTAATAATTAATAACGTGAGTGCGAATAGAAATTTTGGTTTGGTATTATTATTATCTTCAGGGTTTTCCCGCCGTATTCGATATGAGGACGATATAATAGCGATCTATATGTTCACCAATAATGGCGTTAGTATTTGGGAGCGAATTAAATATAAAGGGTTGAAGAATTTAACATCTTTTCGATGATATGAGAGGATCGGTTGGTTCTTATGACTGGATCGAGGTCTTCAGTTATTCAAAGATAGTACAGTAAGTCAATGTTGGAGACGAAGGAATATAAAGAGCCTTGGAAGGCCGTAAGATTATTAGAGAAAAAGTCCTTGATATTGTCAGCATGCGCGCCGAAGTACTGTCGGCGTTGGAAGTCGAATTGAGGGCAAGCTACTAGAATGTGCTTGATAGTTAGGGGAACATTACAATGTTTGCAATCTGGCTGGAGGTCGTCATTCATCAGATATGCTTGAGTTAAGTGGGAGTGACACATGCGCAGTCTCGCCAGACAGAATTTTGGTTTGCATTGTTATCCGTTATTAATTGTAAGCGTCGAGACTTCTAAACATATACTAGAGTGTGCCAAATATCACTTCTCTAGCTTGTTCATTAGAAGTGTAAGGGCGAGTTCACACATCCCTCATCGTAACGCGTTCAATCACAAAAATGAACACGAGCAATGCGTCAACTTTTTCAGTCTCTGTCCACGCATAGGACTATCCTTCATTAAATGAATGACATCACGCATTCAATCATGATATAGTTTCTTTACATTTTTCGTATCCCATAAGTTTACAGTCTATATTTAAAATATTTATAGCCTCATACACCGGTAGGAGTGCAATCAAGAGAAAGCGATCAGCCGGCTTCCAAATCCAAATGACGTCTGTGTTCTTTATAAACAAATTCAGGTAATCTAGTTCTCTTGCGTTGAACGGGTGTAGAGCGATTCTAATCGTTAAAGTGACGATAAAAAACATTTTTGTCGACTTGTTCATAATTTGAAAACGCTATAGAGGATAAATTCAGCGCTTAAAAGTCCTGTTTACAGAACCTGAATAATGCGCCGCGTTGAAAAAAGAGACATGCTTTATCATTCAGTCTCCCGCGTTTGCTGCAACTGTTTCTATCAAATCATCCTGCCGCGTCCATCAGCTTGACTGAACGCGTTACGATGAGGGACGTGTGAACAAGGTCTAATAAAGATTCATCAAATAACGACTTCACCCTCACCCTGTACTTAAGCAAATGAGAAATTTCAATTACATACTTCAGATGTAAACCAGTATTATGGAAAAATATGTTGCATGAAGTAAAATAAAGAAATGAGAAACACAGCTACCGTACTTAGATTAGGCTACATCGCTTTACACAATACGAGCACAAACTAAGTTAATATTGAGATCGAGACTATTATTTTAAAATGAATTTTACTGAAGAACTAAACGTTTCGTCTTTTTGTCCATCCTCAGACTTGCATACTGTATATACACAGGCAATGGAAATTTACAACGAAAAGGACTTATAACGATGGAAAAAAAACTATAACAAAACTAATCATTACCTCCTACTGACGGCTACGGCGGGAAAACCCATAATATATGTAATAATAATAATATAATAGTAATAACTCTTACTGACGTAGGAAGTAGCAATATTTTTTCTCTATGGAATTTATGGAATGAAAAATTGTGTTGGCCTCCGGGTAGCCTTTTTTTGGATCTTTCATGATTTGTTTAACTTTCCTTTGTTTCGTTTCCCGAGATGAAAAGGGCAGAAGAAAAATTGGATGTGAGCACCCAGAGCTTCCCTCATAATATTCTCTGCAGTTCCCTTCCGCTCGGTACTTTTCGTTTCTTTTCGGTACTTTTCGGTACTTGTCGGTACTTTTCGTTTCTTTTCGTTTCTTTTCGTTACTTTTCGGTGCTTGTCGGTACTTTTCGTTTCTTTACGGTACTTTTCGGTGCTTGTCGGTACTTTTCGTTTCGCTACTTTTCGTTTCTTTTCGGTTTTGTGAGGGCATCTCTCCCCCTCCATCCCTCCGGGAGGTGCTACTCTATATAAGGCGGCCTGGAGCCGGTGTTCCTCAGTTCATCCGGGGTAGGAGTGATGACGGACGAAGGTTTGACTGCGTGTGTGGGAGGAGGAGGTCCTCGGCTAATACAATTTTTCATTTTTTAAGGATAAAATATTGTTACTTCCTACGCAGTAAGAGATATTTTTCCTTTATGTCATTTCAAAATTGTGTTAGCCTCCGGGTAGCCGTAGCGATTTCAGACCCTGCCTTCGTCCGAGGTAGAGTATGGGAAGGAGGAGCATTCAATTGGGAAATTAAAGAAAGGGCAAAGATATCCCTTCTATCCCGAGAGGGAAACGTCCCAAAAACCGGGATAAGAGGTCCTAAAGGTGTATATAACACAGACTTGTCTGAAAAAAAAAACAAGGCAAGGAAGATACTAATACCTGCTTCTTTCCGCAACAGAGAAAGCGGACGTCTGGTGACGCGAACCATCTTGGTGGCTCTCTAGTCTTGAGTGTGCAACAGAGCGCCCCTATCGTCGCGAGTCGTGACTGACGGGCGGGTAAGTATGAGGGCCCCCTGGTTAATGGCTCTGGCGAGCTAGGGGAAGGAGCTGCGAGGCATTCCCCGGAGCTGGAAAGATGGTTCAGTGACTCTTGGTGGGACTGGCATGTTGCTACCCGCTGGAAGCACCTGCTACTTAGTACAGGAAAGGTAATTCCGGGGACGTTGGGTTGCGAGGTTAAAACAAGAACCCGAGCGGTAATGAGGACGGCTTGTCGTCTGTGAGCAGGGTGATAGTTGCGAATATGCTCGCTCTCTTGCCAGAGGCACGGGCGAGTAAGACAGTTTTGTGGGACGAAAGTTGTGGGGCTAGTGGTTTCGATGTCCATAAGGAAACCTTAGTTTGGTGGGTGGTAGAGGAACTGCTCTCTAGAGGGCCGGGTTGATTCTGCAGGAGAGCGTGGGTTCAGGAGATAGAAATGTGACCTGCAGCAACGTTTGAGAAGCTGCAACCTCTGTCACGAATGAGAGATACGAGATACTTCATCTGATGACCCATCTGGGGGAGTCTTCTGTAACACTAAGGCTTGGCCTTTACTAAAGGGAGGAGCCACTTCGGTGGAAGGAGAACTCAGGGACCAGGGCATCCGTCTCGATCGAGGGTGTAATAACCCACGGCCATCTGGACCGGATGAGGGAGAGGTAGAGAAAGCTTATTGTTTTGGTGTGTTGCCACTAAATAGATTAGCAGCCTGACTCCGGCCATCTGGATTGGTGTTCAGCAGAGTGGGGATGTGGGACACATAGAAGTGGGATGCCCCCTCTGCTAGCGGATGGGCTAAAGGGAAGAATTCCCGTAGAAATCACCGCATATGTAGTTGAAGAGGCGAGGGAAAGGGTTGGACGGGTCGAGTTGACTGTGGTGAACGTGTATAGTCTCGGGCCGTTATGAGAAGGGAAATGCGTCGTAGGAATCTCGTTCCCAAGGAGTTGGCTGATCGGCATGCCCTTTCCCTTGCAGTCATGAGGGGGTGTCCACCTGCAGTAAGACTGAAGCGGGAGTGCAGTGAAGAGGTCCCACCTCCTTGACAGCGGGTCCGTAGATTCACGGCCAAGGCGCCTGACTTTGGTGATGGACAATTAGGGCTTATTCGTCTCTGGCCCGGGCCGATCGAGTGGTAGAGGTAATAACAGGGGTAGCAGGTGGAGCGATAGTCAATAGGGAGTAGAGTGAGTTCGAATAGCTGAGGAAGAGAGGTGCCTTAGCGTTCTTTCCGGTTGAGTCTGCTGAACTCCGAGTCGATTGTTCGACAGTTTCGTGGATTTCAGCAGTTTATAAGGGAGCCGAGCCTCCGCAGGCTTACAGCGGCGACGGAAAATGCCCTCTATTGGTCCTAGAAGTGGCTCCTCTTGGGAAAGTAGGGTGATTGGGTGGCGGAAGACTTTGTAATTGGGTTACGATCTAAACCGAGCCTAAAGAGTAGAATCCGAAGAGGACCAGCTTTTGCGTAAAGGGACGACAACTTCGAGTTCTAGCTTTGCTTGTGGGGGTCTGTGTCCCGTAAAATTATAGATGTCATTCATGCGGTAGGGATGACATACTGAGGCTAAGACCGCCTGAGTAGAAACGTCCCATCGTCGGACATCGAAGTGTTGTTAAGGTAGTTGAATGATAACGAGGCTAGAGTCCCGTGATCGGTAGGAAGTTACGTAGCCGATGGGGAAACCAGCTAAGAGAAATATTCCTACCAGCGAGGAGGCCGGGGAGAGGGTATCTAGGTCCAGGGAGCCCCTTCTTATGAAGGTGGGTGGGCCCGAAAGATTCTTACTGCTCTGGTTGGGTCCTCCGAAGTCGGGCCTTTGGAGCGATTATCTTGGTGGGTGGTGAAAGGTCTCATTTGCTGCAGGGGCGTCGTTGTTTGCGGGGCCTTGCGCTGGGGATGTCAGGAATCTGGTGGTACCGCTCCGTGATACGATTGGTAACTGGCAGACCTGTCTCTCGTGAAGAGGGGCGTGTGTTGCCTCTGGGGAGGCCTCTGCGATGATTGCCGCGAGTGCGCCTCTTGTTGGAGCCCTTAACCACTTGTGGAGGAAGGGGTTTGCTGGTTTTCAATGAGTCAGGTAGGTTTGAGGGTGCCGCATCAAGGGATCGAATCAACATGGTTCGGGGCACCTGGTGTCCGGAGGAAAGGCCAACGACACCGAAGATGTAATTATCCTATAGGTCTGTGAACCTTGTTTGTTTGCTTGTTTATTTGCTTGTGTCTTGTTTGGCACAGCTAGCTTTGCACGGGGAGTTAATGATCAGCGGATGCCGGGGCGTGGTTGGTAATCGGGGGGTACGTTCGCTAAGGGAGGAACAGGGNGGGGGGGGGGGGGGGGGGGGGGGGGGGGGGGGGGGGGGGGGGGGGGGGGGGGGGGGGGGGGGGGGGGGGGGGGGGGGGGGTCCGTTCTCTGAGGGAGAAATATGGGTGTCATACGAAGGGAGCTACTCGTACCCTGATGAGAAGGGGAGGAGTGATGTTCTCCGTTATGATCTCGAAGGCTAGCGTGAGACGGGTGACAGTACTGGTCTCGCTGGTAAAGGGCATTCAGGCAAAATATCTGGATGAGCTGCGGAAGGTGGCATTGGACCTAGGGGCTGACTGCTAGTGGTCTATGTCCCGGATATCTACGGGGGAAATAGGTAGGTTGTCTGCCCAAGGAGAGAGCAACCTTCCCCGTTTAGGGGATTAGCACTCGGATCTGTCTGGGGCAACCGAATTGCTCTCTGAGTCTGGGTTGGGATAGTCTCGAACCAGACTAAGCAACTGATGGTTGTACCCGTTTGCGCTCCGAAGAGCGGAAAAGTGCTCGGTTTTGAGTTTCTTAAGGGAAAGACGGAATATCCGCTCGGTTAGGTGGCTAAACTCTGCTGATAGGTACTGGATGGTCAGGGATTGTACTAAGAGTCCTCGAATGGAATAGGGACCCACTTGGGAGGGGGTTCTTCATTTCTTCGAGGTTCTAGGAGGACGAGTTGGGTCTCCCGAAACCGAGTGATCTGGTGTAGTTTTCAAATTGTTCGTGTTGAGAGAAGAGTGGCAACGGGAGTAGAGGCAGAGGCTCTGCTCTCAGAGGGTTGGTTGAGGGGAGTAGATAAGCTCCCTTCCCAAGAGGTGTTACCGCGTTTAGCGCTTATGGCCCGTCGCCGTATAGGGCTGGAACCAAATCAGAGTCCACTGTGAGCCGTACGCTACCGTAGTGGGGAGTGCAATGGGTTTGGGGTCTCTGAAGGCTGTCTGAGATTTCTTCCCAGCAGGAGACCATGTATCTTACGGGTAAGGGTAAACAAGGTTTATCTATCGTTCTGCAAAGGTAGGGGGCCCTTAATGTCTTTTGAGCCCAGAATCGGTTACATGCTAAGGGTACAGTACAAGCCATCTTGAGAGCTTCTCAGTAAACTAAAGCTAGGGTAGGTGGGTTATCGGAGGACATGAGTCCCAGCTTGCCCGCAGCCGAGGGAATGGAAGAAGCTGTTCGTAGTAACAGCTTCGGGAGTAGGCTGAGGCCAGTCGCGAAGGGGGAGTGAAACAGGTTATCTAGCCCCCCTCCCCTAGTGTCTATGACACTGTGGTAGGGGGAGAGAAAGAGGTCCCAGTATCGGATGCCACGTCCCAATCTTAAGGAAGGGTACTATAGGCTGTGATGAGCAACGTGTTTAGCATCGTGGAGAGTGTATGCCTGATATTTCTTGCTTAGGTGGTAGGAATCTGACATGGTGTCTGGAATATTTCTCTGAAACACTAACTATCTGCAAATCATGTTACAGGAAACCCCGGATGCAGGAAACGGGAGGTTTGGAGCCTCAAAGGAGCCAAACAAATGGTATGGGTCGGTTGTCTGAGGACCCAGGGCCCAACCTGCCTGCGGTTGGGGCCGCTGGAGCTAAGACCGTGAACATGGATGAAGCTTACTCCTAGGGAGAATACGAGAAGGGAGAGGAACGAAGCGAATTGTAGCGATGCGTAGAGTCAAGAAGTGAGGTGTCATTCTCTGGGGCAGAGCCGAAGTGGCAGAAGTGAGGCAGAGTTTATGCCTGTCCCAGTCTATGACGTTGAGGGACGTGAGGAACGAAGACAAAAAAAAATAATTCGTTTCTTCGAAGCGACGAAGGGCGATGTGACAGAAGGCCGAACTACGTGAAAGCTTTTGTTTGCTATTGTTCGCTTCGGTTCACTTCTGTTCGCTTATAAGGCGAACGAGAGAAATCTGACAGCTGTGAAATAGCTTGCGGTGAGAGAAGAAGACGGCGAGGTTGGAGCGAAATGACGGCCGATATTCGATGAAAAAATTTCGTGTCTTCCACTGGAAACTGGAGGAGAGCAAGGCAATGGAGCCGAAGTGACGTAAAAGTCGACGATTGCGCATTCTTGTTCCTTCGAAGTCAACATTCTAACTTCATTATGGATTCTTTTTACGTCGTCGTCGTCGTCGTAAGTCCAAATCATTGTATTCTGCACTGTTCTTGTACCTATACTTTCAGCAAGTGAGGATCGTCGATGAGTGGAAAAGTTGTTTTCAAGTACAAATGCATTCCACTTTAATGTGCATGACCATATGTATTTTGAGAAGGAAAATGAAAACAGACAAAATATATTTTAAGAAGCAATATGCGGAATGATGAAACTATAGTTTGCGAAGAAAGACTGCTTACTCTCTTACCCTTGGCTTCACTGAACTAGTGCCGTCAAATCTCTGCACTCAGTCAGACTCAACCATAGCCATGCAGTTGCAACCCAACTTACCTAAGGAACCAAGTGAGGTAATGCGGCCAGTCGGCAGGGAAGAGAACAAGGAAGAAGCCGCAGGTGATGAGCACAATACCGGCCAACTTCATGCCCTCGAACTTCACTCCATACCACCGCACGTCTAGTACTGCACGTCACCAACGTATATTACCAATTACGAACTTCAAAACCGTAAAAATAACTTATGGTAATTAATCACTGAACATTTATATGACTGTACGCCATTAATGGAAGAGTTGTTACAGTAGGTAACAAGATTCTGCCCATTGTCCGAGTTGCAGGAGATAGTTAGCTTATTCCTAATGGAAACCAGCATACAATTTAGACAGCTTAGGGGTAAGTCTCCCAGGCCACTGCAACATTGTATTCAGGGGCGGAGACAGGAACAAGGAACATGTAGTATGTGCATAATATATAAAAATGGAAGAGACTATGGGCAGAAGAACACAAGACCACTGTAGAACTAATTGTTCGATTTGTTTAATTTTGTAGTCTTCAAATCCCGAGTGAGAAAAGAAAATTATAGTCTGATGAAATTCAGACTACTGTGTTTTTATGACAGCTGAAATCCTGTCAGAAGAATAACGGAAATAATTACTAATCTCTGGCAGCTGATTACGGTATGATGTTGAGTCATTTCATACTATCATGTCCCATTCGTTTTAAGGTGGACCGCCTTGATGATGAGAGGCCAAAACATAGTCACTCTCATGAAATTCACACAGCTAGGATCGGCTCTAAAAAAGTAAGTTTTCATTTATATCTATCCCGCCTTGACTATATAAACCTGTTTTTGGAGACATTATATCCAGTGGTTGTAACTCATTAGCTGTACGCTATATAATAATTTGACTGTTCAGCTGAACCGTAATTTCCAATCGCTGTTGTGTCATTAAGTATGAAATATTTTTAGCTTGGAAGAGGCGCAAGTTCTGGCTCCAAATTTTCAGCACGAAGGCGACGGCTGAAAGCCTATTGTTGCAAATCTATTTAAAAATGGATATGGGCAGAGCCGAGAAGAGGAAATCTCCAATGTTATTTAATAACAGGACTACCGTCAGACTGCTAAGCTGATACGAGCTTTTTTTAAGAAAAAATATATAAGGTCGTTTAAGACTCTCTAAATCAGTAATAAGCTGTTCAAAGAGAAGAAAAGGAAGGGACATACAGTATGTCTAGTGAAACGACGAACCCGAACACGAGAGTGTTTACACACACACGATAAACGCACATGGTCACATGAAGTCGGAAGGAAAGGAAAAAGCAAATTGGAACAGAGCATTATAACTACGAATATAAAATACAAGGAAGTAGAGTAAGCACGACAGACAGAAGTCCCGTTCGAAGTCCTAGCTTCCTACGACGTCCCGAGGGGGCGCTGCTCTCCATAACTTATGAGTGGTCCAACCTAAGGAACAAAACCTATTATGGCCTGTGGCCCATTCAAGAAGGTTAAATAGAAAGGAGGCAGCCAGGAGCCTCGTCCGTGAAGCTCAAGTTTCCGGTGTGGCTGCTGCCAGTCGCCGTATCCACCAATCAC
>LQNS02278159.1:16369151-16384030 GCA_001587735.2 Parhyale hawaiensis
ATAACACCAAGCCTAGCCTCAACATCATGACCACGGCTGTACCACTCTATACTGTATATACCTAGCCTGAATTCTGCCGACTGTACAGGAGCTGAGGTCCGGCCCCTGCGCGCGGCTCTGTCCATTTGCCTTTTAGACTTTCCCCCATCAACACCTACGCTCCCCTTACCTATTAACAATAAAGAAATTTTTATTTATTGATCGTAGCCTAAGTTTTTTTTTTTCTTCCTTCTGAAGATGGGATATTTCATCCTGAAACGTTAAGTTTTAATATCGTCGACTCATATTTAATATTACTCAAAATACTTTAACGGGTACGTCTATTCACCTACCGCTTTAAATTACCTACCGTTATTTTGATTGTATAGTAACGCTGTTGTTGAGAGCATCGGGCTGAACGGCATTCAATGATTGGAAAGACATATTTTAAGTGAATGCTTCATTACCAGAGTGCTTTTTAACATTAATCCTATTGGATGTGACACGATTCCCGAAAACTACCTTGAAGAATATATGCCTGGTGCCATTGTGTACAGTTGAGGCGTACGAAATGTTTGCTTTAAAAAGGTTGAGAGGTTGCCGACAGCAGTCAATTTTTTCAAGCTACATGTGGTTCTGTAGTTTTACGTACATTTAGCTCGTAGTTTCGTTTCATGTTTAATAAGACGGAACGTATTTGTCAAGAATAAGAATACTCAACTATAACCGGTATTAACTTAAGCTGGAACGCTTCCTGACGTAAGACCATCACCCACGGTGGGGGCAACTTTCGACGCCGTCATTCTTTATGGCCAGCTAACTCGAGAGTTTTAGCATTTTTCAAACCTAGGTTAACTTACCTGACTGCCTGAAAAAATTATTATTATGACTCAACTCCTTCTGCCTCGTTTTGGGTGGACAGACAACAAAATTCCACGCCGTCATTTTTTATACCTGGCTAACTCCCGTTTTTCTCATTTTTCATATCTAGGTCAACCTACCTGATTCCCCGCAAAAAATATGAACATTGCTCAACTCCTTCTTTTTTAGGGTGGACAGACAAAATATATATACGAACTTAAATGTCCAACGAAGATATTATCACCACTCTTCGCTTTACTCGCGGGTGATATTCAGCGTGTCTACTGGCCCGACTGACCTAAGACGTGATTTCTATTAACACCCGTTGTCGCTTGGAATGGTTATTGTCGGAAACTACATACATTCCGTTCCCACACAATTCGATTGTGCCGGCTCGGTGTGGGGGATTTACCCGAACCGTGGCACTGCAGAATCACGAGTAGCCTGGCATAAATCTAATGCCACTCTCCGAAGCGCAAATGGAAGGGTCCTAAGGAAGACAAGAAGAACGAAAGTGCCCGGAAAAACATAAAAATGCCAACGCTATCGGCAGATGTTTTCCCTGAGAGCGAAAAAAATCTGTGACATGAAGAACAGCCGATATCGCACCTCGCGGTTCCCTGGGGAACTAAGTTCCCGGCAGCGATCCTAGCCAGGCAAAATTTTTTGCCTCTTGCCTTCAGAGGACGGAGCAAACTAAGTAAATTAGTGAATAAATTAGGTGGCCAGAGATAGTGGCTGTAGGGCAAAGTGGCGATAGACATCGTAATTGAGTTGACACGCAAACATTTCATCAGACTTCGTTCTATAATTAACATTCCTTGTTATTATTCTCATGTCAGGACGTTAAGTAGCATAGGGACGGGACTTTATGCTTTGACACCGTTGTTCTTCCAATCTGGGTTTTCGCTTGTCTCTTTCTTAAGAAATATTAAATAATAATGTCGACTTCATCCGTACACTCCTCTGGATCAATAATTGGCCAACGCGAATAAGTAAGTGTGGGCTTCCCAGTAAGGGGGGGGGGGGTTGCAGTCAAGTTGACTTGACCTTTACCACCCTTTGCCTATTTTGCATTTGTTGTTTACTTGTACCTCTTGTATAGTTTTAAATCTAGGGAACTAGGAAACATTTCATTTCTACTAGTCATCAGATCTTTCTTTATTCTATGAATGAAGCAGCAGACTAAAGCGTATGACTTTGACTCTCAAGGATGCAGGCTCGAACCTCGCTCCCAAATAGCCAAGATCTTGGCTGCGTACCAAAGCGTGCCTCCCGATGCTGAAGGAAAACACATAAATAGCTGGACCGTCGAGTGTACAGTATCATTAGTTTCCTGCTCCCGTTGAATCAAGGAATTCTACATATCACAGTGTAGATATACCTCTGTTCATTCAGAGCTACACTATAGAGCTCGCTATTATTGCACAATTCTACCGTTCTACTGAAGTGCCCGCTTGTACAGTCAATTGGAATATAATACTGAAGGTGTCATCCATTAATTCTATTATCCAACATTGCGTCAGCACCTGCCTATCGCAAGAAGCTACACTGACTGAGATATCTCGATATATGGTAATATACTGGATTACCATCACTTATTAGCTCTACCGAACTGATATACACCCGTAGTCGAGGGTACAGAGTATTAGCAGCACTCTACGTCTATGAGTCTACTGACAACACCATTTACGAACGTTGGTAAATGCTACATCGTACACCGACGCGAACGCATAGTTACGCACAACCAGATCCGCGTAGCGAAGCGTGTGCACAGTTACGCAACCTATGTCACATTACAGGCGGGTGTAGCACAGGTGACACCGAAGGCCTGATTGTAATATACGCCCCAAGCTGGGCGTCGTTTGAATGTGTAAACACGACATCCTGGCTTCAGCTTAACATAGGCTAATTATACACGAAAACTCCTCTGTAAACACATATAGCAATATGCTATGTGGGCCATACATTAGGTAGGGGTGTAAAAGGCTGTAGTGTTGAAATACTTAGTAATCCCACAATTCGTTTAAGAATTATTATTAGCCAAACACAGTGTTACACGGCCAGTGCAAAAAATTAGTAGTTCAGCAAACTCATTTATCTAGCCATCCCAGTATGATATAGTGTCAAACTCGCAGACGCGAATTTTTGCAGTGCCTGACTTGCTGAGTCGGTATTTTCGGCCTCAGACGCTATTGCGGGGGCACTGACCCTAGCTAACCAGAAATACATACGGACGTGTCGTGAGGACGCCGATGTTGCATGAGCCTTTAGCCTGTGACGGGATTGCTTTGACGTGCAGCGCCCGACTGCGGTCGTTCACAGTTCTCAGACTAACAGCCACAATCTACAGCTCGAACCAATACACGTTGATCTGCCATTTGGAGTGTGCGGTTTAATTAATTTTATTTTTACGATCGTATGCCCTAACTTCAACTTTGGGTGCTCTTTGTGCGTCCCTTGATATTACTACCCGTAAACAACACCGTACCTTGGGCCTTAAGGCCGATTTCGGTAAGCGTTGATAAAAATGGGTTGTTCTATAAAAAAATCAGAGAGACATCAAACAAAAAGTACTTTTCTTCATCGTACCATGAGGAATGTGTTGTAGAGCAAGATAAAGATAATACCTCGGGCACTAAGAATAATTGAAAAATTCGCTATAATTTCTAGGAATAATAGAATTTCATAGAAACTGTAGTAATCCCATACAATTGACTTTTCCCACCGAGGGATTTGAAGTAATAATCCAAGAAATAGATGTATGGGGAGCCATCAAACAGAGTTTAATCCAGAAAGCGAAAGAGTACAGAGGTTAAGAAAACCCAGAAAAATTGACGAATTGAAATAAATCCACAACAATACCGCCAAGTGAAACTACAGTGACAACTATGAACTAAAAATGCAAGGTTAACCATGAGGTAAAGATATAAGGGTAGCCGTGAAATGATCTGGACACAAGATATTTTAGTGCGGAAACAACTTTTTCCAACAGGAACCATCTCACGCTGCAACTCACGCCTGTCCACGTTATTTTAAATGATTACCTGTGTAACACCACTTCATAGCTGCCAGATGCAACACCACTTCATGACTGCTAATGTAATACCACTTCATCGCTGCCAATGCTACACCACTTCATGGATTCCTATGTTACGCCACTTCATGGCTGCCAGTGCTACTTTAGTCCATACCTGCCAATGCTACACCCCTGACAACTGCTCTGATGAGGCTGCGATACTGCTGTCGCTACTGGACAAGCAGATCAACACTGTTTGTCTCGCTTGGCAATAAGCAATGCTCGCGATTTTGCCATATAATTTTATTAACAACTCCATAAGCTGCTTATTTGACATATTATTACAAATCCGAGTATACTATCAAATTTAGATGCCTTTGTTTTACAAAATGAGATTATTTATTTTATTAACTGTTGCAAATTCATTCCAGTTTATTACATAAACCAAAGGGTAGTGTTAATACTTCCTTCGCGCTATTTCACAGTAAATCGTTATATTTTTCTGAATTTACTATCTAGACAACTTCTAAAAGTTCATACAGCTTAACCAATCCTCACTGACTGAAAAGGAAGTAGGTAACATGTCCTAAGCGAAGTGAGAACTTATGCATCAAAATATTGCAATCATGTCCGTCGCGTCGCTCAGTCAGGCAAACATGGCAACTGCCCTCAGCAACTTTGGCATCAGCAGAACCTCAAATTTCATGAGCTCTATGTACTACCAACCGTCAATTCCTTGACAAACCAATGAGAACAATTTCTTCACCATCAGGGATCGAGGAGACAATTCACATACCTTCAACTGGAGACAATAAGTGACTACTGAATACCCAACTGGAGCCAAACAGCTGATTTTTACACCAATATTCGCCTCTATAGACACCAGCTGCTTACCTAAAAATGGTTCACTACAACACCGGCTAAAATAAAGCCGGCAGTGTTTTAGCACGACCGGTTACCCCTATTATTTATTATAGTCTCGCGGAAAATTAAGTCATAGGTTGGATATAAGACAGCTTGTACTCTTGAATGTTACTTCACAGAGAGGGTGAAACAGGCAGATCACTTCCTAGAAAGCTCAAAATGCTAATCACGAAGGAGACTCAAAACATTAATCGATAATATTAACGCTATTTAGGGCTGCTGATTCAGCTGAAACACTTCGAAATGAAATGTTGTAGTGACGAATTTATCGCTCGAAGACGCGAAAATTAAGCTTCTGGACAAATGTAGACGACGCTGTGCAGGAAGTACATTACGCACGGCAGCAAAAAAGTTTATGTTACGGAGTGGTTCTAATCGCTTTCTTGCACGAATTTCCTTCATAAGTTCTGGGGCAACTCTTCCCTCTTCTTTGCTCAAATTTCTCATACGGGACCGCGAGGTGTAATAATTTTGTAGCCCTACCCGCTCCCTTTCCTGATTTTCTCCTATAAAGGCACAAAAGTTGAGCTATTTTTGCAACTTTACAATAATTCTCACGCGAAGGCACAAAGAAATAAGTTGTAGGTAGTGCCACTACGTCGCCTTCCTGGCAGGAATTCTTCAAGTGAAGGCATAAAGTTGAGCTATCGAGCAACTTTACTCGATTCTTGGCCCGAAATTCCTCACGAGGGCAGAAAGTAACTTAACCGGCAGCTTCGCGCGGTTCTTGGCACCGTGGTAACGGCGGCAAAGAAATTCCAAATTTACCTCGTCGATACTTGAGACATGAGAGATCTTTGGCAGCTTCTCAATGTTCTTATATCCGGGCTTGGCTCAGTGCCCAGCTCGTTACAAGAGCCAGTATAAAACAGAATATAGCCCATTATAGAGCCGAAGATGGAAGGCGCTTTGGAGACTTCGACTTTTGCAGAGTCACAAATATCATTTTATGACCTCGGAGCGATAACGGTCTCGCGTGTGTTGGCCGTGCCGAAATTAGAAGAGCAAACATCCTCCGATAAATTGAAGGCCATTAAAATACAATTTACTTTTACTTGTGGCCTCAAAGGCACAATGTTGAGTGTGGTCATTATTGCATTTCAATGAAATATAACCATCGTCCTACAGGTGCTGCTCAGAATTTCCAAGATAATACTGGTAAATCTGAGCACTTGTGAGGGCAGGTCGTGAACAAATATCCAAATATCCCAGGCCTTGGCCGCAGGGGCCTCAAAAAACAAAACAACCTCGACACTCGCGGCGCTTTGGGTCAAGAAAGCCTGGCCGCACTGACGATGTTTGGACCTCAACGTACGGGAAAAGAAAAGAGAACCGCACGACAATAAAATTTAAAGTAAAAACATATCACAACTATGTTAGGTCCTCAGCGTGATCGTAAAGAAAAAAAGCAGCTTCCGACAATGAAATTTCCCGTAAACAATTTTTGGAGCAATTGCGAGTCAAAGGATTGGATAAGTAAATATTTTTGTATGTAATGAAGCACTCTTATCCAGTGGGGGGACACTGGGCACTTCCTTGCCAGGATAATTGTTAATCATTCGTGAACTCATGTCCTAGTGGTTGAATGGTGAGAAGTGTTGCATTGCTCATTATCAGGAGATAGGACGTTCTATTTCCAAGCCAGGGAGGAAATCTTATAGCCCAGAAATAGAGCTTCAGCAATTCTGTGGTTAGAAATCCACTATAATGGCTCCGGCCAATCCAGAAATGGGGACGGTCGGGACAGACGCAGTTATTAGGAGCTCTCCGTCTTTGACGTCACAGTTCAGACGATCTGTGATTGTCCGCAGCCGAACAGTGCTCTCGGCCAAAGACGGGATTTACCTGCAGCACGATCCAGTGCACGATGGGTGAATTACCAGGGTGTGCAGTCAAGGTGACGCGAATAGGGGACGGCTATTAACATTACAAAACTGGACTGTCATCTGTGGCAACTACTCATATCAAAACGCACACCCTAGAGTACAAAAAAGTTGTGATTTCAACTTCACGTAGAAAGGTAAGTAGAACGAATTGTTCTTTGAACATACAGGCACTAAGTGAATACGCATCATAATGCAAGTAATATTTGATTCCCTGAAGAACATTCTTGCCACAACATCGTGCCAATAGAAGAGCACGACAGACTCTTGATGTTGCGACCTTCAATGAAAAAATATAAACAACTCAAACGACGTTCTATACAAACATCGAGGCTCCAGCATTGAGCAACAAAAACAAGACTTCAACATCAAAGAGAAAAAGATACAACCATATTTGACTTAATTAAAACCTAAGCGACCACCGAAAAAAAAACAAGGTCAATAGACCTGTGAAAATCATTCAATATTATAAGGAAAGCAGACAATGGAATCAACAAACGCAACAAATATTTTGGCCGACCTATTGGACACAAAAACATTTCAATGGACACAAGAGCGCTGAAGGCCGAGGTCAGCTTTCATCTGCAGCCAGTATTGGCTGGCATGATCGTATCGGCCAATGAAGCTTTACGAGCTGCTATGCTTCGTTCAGTTTTATAGAACGTCCGGGAACGGGTGATTCTCAAAAGCAGAGCGTCAAAGCTGAGGTTAAAAGCTGAGTGCAAAAGAAGAGTGTAAGAGTGAGACACTTCATTACAGCGATTACTAAAACCCTGTCTACACGGTGCGGCTTGTGTTGCGCGATGTGCCGGTTTATTACATGCGCTTTTTGCGGCGGGTGAACAATTTTCCCGCTCGGCGACCTCCCGCTTGAGTAGCTCGGAGGGCCTCATCATACTAAAGTCCAGTGCAAAAACTCTCCCAACTCTCAAATGCTCAGAAAAATAGGGTGTCTAATTTCAATGCCTAGTGAGTCATTAAAAGTGAAAATGAAACCTCTAAGCTCCAAATTTACGGGCGAAATTAAAGGAAAGTGGGGAAAATTCCCAGGAGTTCAGTCGAATCGCAGAACACTTGCACCGTGTAAGCGGGCATAAAATTAAATGATGGATATCAGAACAAAAGATTATTAGAAAAATAGACATAAGAAAGACTGCACCGCACTGTTAAGTACCCCCATATAGGCAGAATACATTGTTATTTATTCTGCATTACATAATTCACATACGACCACTTAGAGCAGCTCGTCATTTTGCACCGGTGCACAGTTTTCCTAATAGACGGTGGCCCAAAATTCCTATCTAATTTCAGGAACTATACTTTTAGGCCTTTTCCTAAATTCCAAGTTCCTAATTTCAAGAGTTTCTCTGTATTAATACTACCGGTTATCATGCCAATAAGAAACAGTAATTCAGTAAACTTAACAAGAAGAGAGTCCCCGCCTCGCACCATATGCCAAGGATGCAAGGCTTCTCTCTGTAGTTCTCCAGGTAATGCAAAGGTCACACGAAGCAATGAAAGCAATACGCCAGCCAACATCCCCTTTAACATCAATCGATGATTGAGGGATGTTGTACAGACATTATGTGCGCTCAAGCTGCTAGCTTATGGGCTCGCTGACACCGTCACTCCAATGTTTCTTCTCGGCTGGCTCTGCTTCTCTCCAGATAGTCTTTGATTCTTTCAAGTTGTCTTGAATTCTTTCAGGAAGCCTCTGACTTCTTAATTAATGGAGCCACTAGTTTTTTCAAGTAGGCTTTGATTCTTTCAGGCAGGCCATTATTATGTTAAGATGTCTTTGATTCGATCAAGAAGCCATTGATCTTTTTAAAATGGTCTTGATTACTTTATGCTGGCTTTGATTCTTTAAAAATGGTCTTGATTCTTTTATCATCGCTTCGATTCTTCTAATTCTTGTAGCGTGGCATTGACATGATAGAAATTGCTTCCAAAATATAATTTTATTCGGTCCGCTTCAATTCTGTAAAAATGGTTTTAGGATGGGATTACGGGAGTACGATTTAAAAACATTCACGTCTTAATTGTGACAGACTCACGATAGCGGCAGTTCTCGAAACAACTTCTATGTTATTACAATGATCAACTACAATCTACACTTTCCGTTCCACTATTCCTGCAGAAAGAAAAAGCCTGATTTATTCACATTTAGAGACAAGACAACGTATTTTTGGCTCTTTATTTCTTTAACAGTGAAACATTATTTGAAATGCTTCTGCTACCTTACCTTTTTTCGAGTAATCGTAGCACAAAGATCGCGCTCATGTTCCGGTATACATTGCCTGCTACAAATCCACGTGCAGTACTATTTTCTTCTTTGGACTTCAGTCACTGAAAGGCGACTTCCGTCTTATGTTCAAAAAACTGCACAACCTCGCGGACCAGAAGCACTTCAATCGCTGGATGACGAATGCTTTCTTCACCAGGGTTACTGAGTCGAAGCAGGACATCTAGGGATCTGGAGTCTCAGTAGGACAGGAGCTTGCTCTACGAGTCAGGAGAAAATAGGCCAGTTGTGTTAAGGATTTGGAAGTTTTTAGGGTTAAAAAGGTTGACTCGGAGCAGTAGTGGGACGCTGGCTGGTCCCTGAAGTCGGTTTCAAAGTGGATTTGGTCCACTTGACCCCGCGACCCAGCTATTTGCTGAGCACGTTTACGAAAGTTTTGATTGTAAGAAAATGACAATATATTAGAGTAAATTTTTGTACATTGCCATGAACTTTATTTCCAATTCTTCGGTAAAGGTAAAGTCAACATTCACTGTACCCTCCATACGCCCTGGTTCAAGCTGCAGACATAGGCCAACTGGTCCCAGAAGAATAGGTGCAGCTTCAGCCGACCAAGGGTGTCTAAGAACTATGGCGCTGAAACGGAATATCCAAAGAAACAACCCCACCCCCACCCCTACCCTCCAATTCTTGGTCAAGTAAGTGCCCCCACGCAGCTCTACATACCAAGTAATTGCCGACTCAGCACGTCGGATGCCACAAAGACCGCTCGGCTGGCTCATCGCTCGATCTCGGCACCTTTAGCACGGAAGTCAAGCCCGCATGGCATGCTGCTGCTGTGGGTATAAATATGGTCTTCCTCTTTATCTGCCATTATCGTTATCCGTCACATTCTATATGAAACTTTTATTCCACAAACGCGTAGTTAACTTGCTCCACAGCCACTTGTAGTAATTTCCTCGCTGCACTCCGGTCATGGATGGTCGAAGACTCGTATTATTATATAGAGCTGATACTAATAGAATAAATGCACTTCGGTATTGCACGTTGACTTCTCCGTTTGTAGGATGATTTTATAGGCTATTCTGCCACGTGTAATAATTTCCCCGTTTTAGGTCCCCCATCAGATGGAGGCTGAAGTGCAAAGCCCCGAGGTGACGAGCGCTATACGCCGTGCCGACACCACTTCCGTTCGACAGAAATAGAAGCTGAAGAGGAGGGAGGACGGGCCAGTGTTTACCTTTGGCTTAGTCCGAGCTGGAGCGGTGCTGGATCCCTGGCTGCTGGGCTGACATTACACGACTATTTCTCTGGCTGATATGACACAACTGTATCTCTGGCTGATGGACTGATTTTACATGACTGTATCTCTGGCTGATGGATTGATTTTACATGACTGTATCTCTGGCTGATGGACTGGTTTTACATGACTATATCTCTGGCTAATGGAATGATTTTACATGACTGTATCTCTGGCTGATGGACTGATTTTACATGACTGTATCTCTGGCTGATGGACTGATTTTACATGACTGTATCTCTGGCTGATGGACTGATTTTACATGACTGTATCTCTGGCTGATGGACTGATTTTACACAACTGTATCTCTGGCTGATGGACTGATTTTACATGACTGTATCTCGGGCTGATATTACATTACTGTATCTCGGGTTGATATTACATGACTGTATCTCGGGCTGATGTTACATTACTGTACCTCGGGTTGACATTACACGACTGGATCTCTGGCTGATATGACACAACTGTATCTCTGGCTGATGGACTGATTTTACATGACTGTATCTCTGGCTGATGGACTGATTTTACACAACTGTATCTCTGGCTGATGGACTGATTTTACACAACTGTATCTCTGGCTGATGGACTGATTTTACATGACTGTATCTCGGGTTGATATTACATGACTGTATCTCTTGTTGATATTACAAGACTGTATCTCGGGCTGATATTACATGACTGTATCTCGGGCTGATATTACATGACTGTATCTCGGGCTGATATTACATGACTGTATCTCGGGCTGATATTACAAGACTGTATCTCGGGCTGATATTACATGACTGTATCTCGGGCTGATATTACATGACTGTATCTCGGGCTGATATTACATGACTGTATCTCGGGCTGATATTACATGACTGTATCTCGGGCTGATATTACACGACCAGATCTCTGAGTTACGTGATTTACATTTCACGTCCCATTCGCCTCGCCTACTTCTGCGTTTGTTACGTTGCTGCCAATCAAAATTTTAGTGCAATGATTTTTGGCATCACTTAATTAGCCTGTGTCACTGTTCTCTAGTTCATCGATTAAGACAAGGGTACGACATTTGCAGAAGTCGAATTATTAACCATTTATCTTCTGAAATACATTTTGGATAATATAAATCACATACGAGTTATTAATTAAGTGAAAAATAGTTTTCAGCGATAGTAATTGCTCTCCAGTGAACCATCAGAGAAGCGAGCAATTTGTTTAACCGGGATCGTTTGCCTACCGAAGTGCCCCCCCCCCAAAAAAAAAAAAACATACTAAATAACACGATCATCTGTTCGAACAGGTCGAAGTAATGCGGTGGTCTGCACGAACAGACGAGGGCAGTATTTCGGAACTTGTCTGCATACGAGCAGACCACCATAATACGGTGTTCTGCACTCGAACGGGCTCGAAAAGCACTGTCTGCATACAAACGGGCCACCGTAACACGGTAAAGTCGCCTTGTCCGCACATCCCAACTAGGAAATCACATGCACCGGCTAGTGCTGCAGACAAATGTCAATTAGGGTCTACAAGAGTGTACGGCTGCAGTCGACCACAGATTGTCCGCGTTACGACGTCACATTCACAGAGGAAGCGATCGACAGCTACGGCCATTTTTCCCTACCTCCGACTTTAAGGCGAGACCCCCCCCCGCCTAGCCTGGGATAGAACGTCGAAATTGCATATTCACGCCAACCTTTCTAATCTAAATACCCCGCATTTCCCTGGGAATTTTGATCAGGGCATATCTTGCTTTATGCATAGCTAGAGGAGCCAACGAATCGAGACGCTTTATGTCATAGATATTATTAGTCGTGTTACATATTGCATTTTTCCACGTAAGCCACTCAAGCCTGAGAATGTTACGAAGTTTCAACAACGTTGCCGTGGGCGGCGCACTCAATGATCAGTAACACCATTGGAGGAGGTATACTCGAGAGGAGGCTCGTTCTGAAAACTCCCTTAGTTTGGGGAATAATATTGCAGTATTTGCAAGTGAAGCACAGTTAAGGGAGGATACTCGAATTGGATAATGCGATACGGGTTGAGCCCGATCTTGCCAAGGACTCAGGACTCTGCAAATTGTACATGCAGTCTTGGCCGAGCCCTGGTGTAAATAATTGTTAGTGGCATTCAACTATAACTCTGTATTGGGCTCTAAAGCGATGAGGCGTTGCTAGCCGTTGCGAATTTTTTTTCCCATACATACCACTTGTATTTATCGATCCCAGTCACTGTATCAGCAACATTGTTTTCCGTGTTTTCGTCAAATATATCAGTAGCAGCGGATTTCATTTGAGTTGCCAATAAAATGCACCTAATATACGAAATGAAAATCATTCGAGAAGCACTTCTAATGCTCAGGTCAGGGCATCGTTAGGTCACGATCCCCTGGCACTGCGTGAGTAAGCAACCTTGACTTCCGAGTCATGGGAGGTGGTTAGGATACGGACGGGCCACAGGAGTTCAGGGGTCTGCACAAGAGTAACGCAGGGGTCTGCACAAAAACGGGTGAAAGTAACACATTGGTCTGCACAAAAACGGGTGAAAGTAACACATTGGTTTGCACAAGAACGGGTGAAAGTAACACATTGGTCTGCACAAGAACGGGTGAAAGTAACACATTGGTTTGCACAAGAACGGGCGAGAGTAACGCGGTGGTCTGCACAAGAACGGGCGAACGTAACACATTGGTCTGCACAAGAACGGGCGAGAGTAACGCGGTGGTCTGCACAAGCACGGGCGAGAGTACCACGGTGGTCTACACACGAAAGAACAACAACACAACACGGTGATACGGGCACACGGCAGCGTACGTTGCAGGGCAGAAAAGCCTAAGCAAATCCTGCACTTGTGCCGCAGTAATCCTCATTTAATGAAGTCCGGGGCTGCGCGGAGTCTGCAGCACGGTAAGCCCTTGAAAATTAAGCCTGTCACAGCGATAAGTAACGCGAGATAATTCTTATGCCAGGAAAATATTTTAAGGTATTAACTAACGATAAAGACTGCTGTAGAATATTAACTGGGAATGATAACATGGGCTCAGGCAGAATTATAATACAGGACATTATGTAATATTTATGAGTAAATCTAACATGGGAAAATATACTGTAGAATAACATAGTATTAAACAATAAGAGCTGATGCAGCAAGGGTTTCGAAACCATTAGCGAATATAATAACAACAACAGTGCAACCGAATACCGAAAATGGCGATAACGAATGCCTCTCCGTGTTCATAAATAAGGTACCTAATGATTGTTCATTGTGCATACCCTACACAACGACGTACACAGAATGTTAAACCCTTAACTCAACCCATCGTTATTTGAGCTCGATCATAAACTTGGAGACTACGTTGCTATTCTTTCCAGAAAGGTTAGTTTCTTCTATGATTCCAGCAATTCTTGGCAGAATTTAGATCATTATACAAGAGTTTTCCAGTAGCAATAAAGGGTATCTGAGAATAAATAAGTTTCCAGTTGTTGTTGTTATCAATTTCATAGAAAAACGACTCCCTGTAAGACGTGCTTTCATCATGAAATCTTTGATGTCTCAAAAGTAATCCCAAACATGAAGCTTTTACACGTTTTAGTTACCGGATATCACGACAAAATATTTCAGCACACAAATGGCAAATTACGAAACATTTGATAAAAATATTATTCTATAAAGAGACTCGAAAATTCTAGCTATTTGAATGGTTTTCGTAATATCGAGTTTTTTTTTTTTTGCAGACACTGGATATAGTTTTTACATAGAAAACATGACGGGAATTGTCATGAGCGTATGATGAGCTACGTACAAGGAAAAATAAAACGTATTTTAAGAGCAAGAGTTCCATCAGATAACGATAGGGAATATTAAATCTTCTAATACAGGAAAATACGACGTATTCTAAAACTATAGGCAGTACTAATTAAGAGAGCAAGTATAGGACAATGTTATGAGTTCTAATAACATACTGATAAGAAATTGATCCTCCTACACCTGCCGCATCGTACGAGCCATATTAGGCCGGGAACCCACTGGAAGCAACAAGCGACGCAATGCGATCTGTACGGCAGTCGTGTTGCAGCAATGCACGGGTGTCGCGAGGCATCGCAGTTGCGGCGGTGGGGCAGCAGACTGCTGTACCCTCCGTTACATTTTGTCGTGCAACAAATTTGTCGCGTTGCACGTCGCTTGTCGCATCGGTGTGGCGGCGGCCTTACGCCTACCATGACAGCAGTGTTGCACGGCCACCATGCAGCGTTGCACGGCCACCATACAGCGTTGCATGGCCACCATGCAGCGTTGCACGGCCACCATGCAGCGTTGCACGGCCACCATGCAGCGTTGCATGGCCACCATGCAGCGTTGCATGGCCACCATGCAGCGTTGCACGACCACCATACAGCGTTGCATGGCCACCATGCAGCGTTGCACGGCCACCATGCAGCGTTGCACGGCCACCATGCAGCGTTGCACGGCCACCATTCAGCGTTGCACGACCACCATTCAGCGTTGCACGACCACCATGCAGCGTTGCACGGCCACCATGCAGCGTTGCACGGCCACCATGCAGCGCTGCACGGCCACCATGCAGCGTTGCACGGCCACCATGCAGCGTTGCACGGCCACCATGCAGCGTTGCACGGCCACCATGCAGCGTTGCACGGCCACCATGCAGCGTTGCACGGC
>LQNS02278159.1:16392491-16451149 GCA_001587735.2 Parhyale hawaiensis
TACTGTCAATGTCAATGGGCGAATCCAGGCCAGACATTCAAACCGTATTGGTCGCACTTGTGAGGTGCGCATTTCGATCAAAACTGGTGGTGATGCGATAGCCACAAAGTATTCTAATAGTTTCGTAGTGCGAGGGGCGAGATTATTTAACAAAATGCCTCGTCACATTCGAAATGTCACCGGTACAGAGACTGCGAAATTTAAACACTTACTGGACGCATGCTTACTGAAAGTGCCTGATAAACCTGCTGTGAGCGGCTACGTCAACTGTGGGGATAACTCGCTGTTAGCCACCCCGCTGGTCACGGACTGCAGCATCACCCCTGCACAAGATGGGCGGCGTGCGTAACGTCACCTGGACCTCGTCCGAAGTATCATCAAAGGTAAGGTAAGGTAATTTCTCAATCAAGTTATAGCAACAGAGACGATAGGCTGGGAACGCAATATCGAAAGACGATTGGACGCACTTTATCGTTCCGAATCTTCATTGATAGAAGCAGGCTTGTGAAATGCTCCCTCGATAGAATAATGACGTCACCAGCAGGAGCGAGAACCTGATGGTGTATTTCTTGCCGACAATTTTAACGGCAACAATTTGTCACAATCATCGAATCGGTCATTTTCATCGTTGCCATGGTTAGCGGGAGATATATTCGACACTAACTCATGATTCACTTCCACACATTGATCGATAAAAGCATTTATAGAGATTCAATCCAATGAGGGTCATATATACAAGAAGGCAGTTGAAATGTGTGCTGGTAACTCATGCCGAATAACAATCCTCAAAGTTAATAGCAAATTGAAACATATACTCTTCCACACTTACAGGTTTGCCTAGTGTAATAGAACAACAATAAAAATATGATTAATCTTTAATGATAAGAAACGAAACTTTAGAAAAAATTAAGTATCTGTTTTATACTTCAATGAAATTCTGATTAAGCAAAAAACTCAAGTAAAAGGATTGCATGTGGCCATACCGCATGCGCTGTCAACCACTAAACTAATCATCTGCAATGAGGTGGCACTCTTTGCAACTGGCCACCTGACATACGCCGGCGGTCCTTGCAACTGGCCACCTGACATACGCTGGCGGTCCTTGCAACTGGCCACTTGACATACGCTGGCAGTCCTTGCAACTGGCCATCTGACATACGCTGGCAGTCCTTGCAACTGGCCATCTGACATACGCTGGCAGTCCTTGCAACTGGCCACCTGACATACGCTGGCAGTCCTTGCAACTGGCCACCTGACATACGCTGGCAGTCCTTGCAACTGGCCACTTGACATACGCTGGCAGTCCTTGCAACTGGCCACTTGACATACGCTGGCAGTCCTTGCAACTGGCCACTTGACATACGCTGGCAGTCCTTGCAACTGGCCACCTGACATACGCTGGCAGTCCTTGCAACTGGCCACCTGACATACGCTGGCGGTCCTTGCAACTGGCCACCTGACATACGCTGGCGGTCCTTGCAACTGGCCACCTGACATACGCTGGCAGCCCCCGTAACTGGCCACCTGACATACGCCGGCAGCCCCCGTAACTGGCCATCTGACATAGGCTGGCAGCCCCCGTAACTGGCCATCTGACATACGCCGGCAGCCCCCGTAACTGGCCACCTGACATACGCCGGCAGCCCCCGTAACTGGCCATCTGACATACGCCGGCAGCCCCCGTAACTGGCCATCTGACATACGCCGGCAGCCCCCGTAACTGGCCACCTGACATACGCCGGCAGCCCCCGTAACTGGCCACCTGACATACGCCGGCAGCCCCCGTAACTGGCCACCTGACATACGCCGGCAGCCCCCGTAACTGGCCACCTGACATACGCCGGCAGCCTCTCCCGCTCGTCACCGCTGCTGCAGCTCATTACTGCATCTCATTAGAGCACATCGATCTGCCTCCGCCTCGCTCGTTAATATCCGANTTACATACGCCGGCAGCCCCCGTAACTGGCCACCTGACATACGCCGGCAGCCTCTCCCGCTCGTCACCGCTGCTGCAGCTCATTACTGCATCTCATTAGAGCACATCGATCTGCCTCCGCCTCGCTCGTCTATATCCGACTTCTGTCGATCACATTAGCGATACACGCATAATAATCGCGCAATATCGCCATTTGGCTGACTCTATTGCAGGCAGTCGTTTTTGACGCCTGAAATGCCGAAGTCTTTCTAGTTGGGAGCCATAGAAACGAATTCTGCGCCTTCGGTCGAGAATGTATCGTACCTTGTATACGGTGCGCGACTGGGTTCGACGCTGAAATTGCTCACGAATGCTGCGCATTTAAAACTGAACGTCATATACCTTCTGAAAGTAGCATTTGTAGATATACAACATGATTCTCTCCTCACAAAATATCATCAAAGATTAATGAATTTTTTCATTATCACGTGTCCCGAATTTTCACTCTTATATTTGCCCCTGTTCACAATCGATGTCATTTTTCATAAGAGACGTGCTCTCCAAGTTTGCCTGTACAAACAAACAAGGGCAGGTAGGCTCGCATCTAACAAAAGAACTGAAGAGGAGGAACTACAAAGAGACCATAAGCAGATTTATGGATGGCCGACAGAGGCTTTGTTCTTTGAATATAGAGGATGAGCCCCAAGATAGAGAGAACATTGTGGGCTACCGACTCCGCAGGAAAACTGCAGACCGCTGAAGCTGTAAAGTTAGTTATGAAAGTAGTAGAGTTCCCGGCAGACAATATGAAGGCAAAGAATATGCATTCGGCAAAGCTGTTTGCTGAGGCTGCTGGTCACGCTAACGGGTAACCCGGTAAGTTTCAGGACGGTAGGTTACAGACATGCAGTGGCGCCAGGAAGAAACTTCGCACTTCTACGATTTTCGTAAAACTCTAAACCTGGTTAAATTTTAAGAGAAGGACTATAATAAGCTATAGAGCAACCGTTTAATCAATAATCCTCTTTAAAGGACTACACCTCCTTATAAAATATAAATTAAACTGATAATAATATGCAATCAAATCAGAAAGTAAAACGTAAGTCCGCATATCGGAAAAATGTATTAATTATCTTTTTTATCAAGATCTGTCACTATATTATGAAGAAACAATGTAGAGCTGTTAATGTTTAGCAGCATAACTCTTCTGTCATCAGGCAGAACGCAATCTCTTTCGGATCTCCCATATTAGTTTCTTACAGAACTCCATCGAAAGGGCGTACCACTTTTCTTTTATTTTTTGTCCACAATTCATCACGATAATAATATTTTTGCGTAACTGGTTCTTGATATAATAGTCTATATTTTCTTTTGGATTCAAGTCTAGTGACTGGGCAGGCCAATCGACACGTGCAACGTTATGGCACTTGGAAAATCTCTTGACTGTGGCTGCTGTGCGCATTGGAGCATTGTCTTCCATTAAGATGGAGTTCACAGGCAACTTATCGTAATGGGAACAAAATGTTCAGCTTACATCTTCACGCATTCGGACAAATTGAATCGGCCGTTTAACGAACCACAGGCCCGGACCATGGGCGCTGATTGCTCCCTATGCTCAAACAGTGCATTTGCGAATAAATTTTTCATCTTCTCTTCGTCAAACAATCTAGCTGCCGTCAATGCCTAGCCTATTGAACTTGCTTTCGACACTAAATGAAACTCTTCGACGGTAAGACACGTGACGATCTTCATATCTTTTGAGTAACTGCAAACGATACTTTCGATTCTTCTGCTATATTATAGGGTTACGTCTTGTGATGCAACCGTTCACCCCAAATTCTTTCAATCTATTCTTGATTGCAGAAACAGAGAACTTTCATAAGTTCACAACGTGTTTGTAAATTTCGAAGTTTAAATCTGTATCTGATCCGCAGTAGCAGCAGACTAAAGCGTCTGACTTTGACTCTCAAGGCCGCAGGCTCTAACCTCGCTCCCAGCTAGGCAAGATCTTGGCGCCGCTTGATGTGATCGGTCTGCATCCGGTCTGCGTACTGCTGTGGGTTTACAGACCTTCCCCCAGCAATGGGGAGAATTGGGGGGCCGCAGATATGGTCGCATGGAATTTTCCGCCACTGGCGCCGTAGCGCTACACAGTCTGTGGTCGACTGCAGCCTCTGGGGCTTGTTCCTCTATACCTGTAGCACAAACCAGTGCATGCGGGTTTCCCAGTTGGGAGTACGGTCAAGCTGACTTTACTTTACCTATATACTTAAGATTTTAGAGACGCGATCATCTCCGTAAGAGGGAGTCTTAAGACGGCCTGATTTTTGGGTTTATCGAACACTGCTAATTTTATGATGTCTTAGCACAGTCCGTCGAACAGTTCTCTCATCATATTTGAGGCTTCTGCTTATTTCTCGGATGGATAATACAGAATCATGGAGCCGTAAAAGTTTCGGACAATCACTGAGAGAAGGACGAGGCATTGGAGATGATAATACCTGAATTCTATCAAAGACAAAGTTGAATACAATGGAGTAACTCATAGCATGGTCGAAGACGCTTTATTATTTGAAACAGAGAAATGTTCACTGTCGTAGGTAATGTTTAATTCTTAACTGAGGAGTTACTGTCGCCTTGTGCATTTTAGTTGCGCCAAGTTTTCAAGACTATATATCCGAGTATTATAGGAATTTATGTAATAGGTACATAAATAAGAAATTAATACGACGATGAATCTATGAGTTTCCATGTAGTTTATAATGATCAGTAACCTCAAATATAGCGTAATTTAGGACCTAATGATAATATTGCCAATCCGGAATTTTTTTTGCGTCACTGTTGTATTTATCTAATTATTATGCACTGGTCGGCTGTGTACCCAATTGATAACATATTTAATATACATATACTCTATAATATCTATGTGTGCATGTGTATAAGTGCTAGGGGTGCCGGAAAGTTCTGTCCACCGTTCTTCCACTAAACTAAATCATCAGACTGTGTCTAGACAGCTGTTTTCACTAGCAAATAAGATGCCATATACTTAGTTTTTGTTTTAAAGCTGTCAAACAGTGTGATGAAAAACTGCATCTGCAACCACAGCCTTTAAGCGAGCTAAACTCGGCTGAATATGAAGGGGATCCATCCAGCAAAACCCAGCAATTTCGGGCAAAATTATCAATTTTTTCTTTGTTGCTGAAAAAGAGCCCTTAGGTAGTGGAAAAGTGTGTCCTAAAGTTTTATGGGACTAGGGGCACTAGATTCTCCCAAAGAGGGGTCCAAAGGGAGGGGGGCAGGGGGTCATAATTATTAATTGTGGATCGATCGTTCTGAAATCTGCCCAATATATGTATTTTTAAAAAGGAAACATATTTTGCTTCTACGACTTCTGTAATTTAGGCCTTAAATTTTGAGAAAATTGGAAATATATGTATATATATATATAAATACAAAGAATCGAGTCAGGATTCGATCGGGGGACCTCGCGGCGTTGATGGGATGAGAAACTGTGATATATATATATATCTTTACTATTGTATAGGACCCCAGAGATGGGTCCATTCGGTTGGCCGATGGGGGTCAAAAATCATGAAATGATGCATGCATATTATTTGTAGACGTTAATACAACATAAATAAAGCATTTACATTTCATTCACAGTGCAAAAAATAGCATTATATAACACAACACAACAAAATTTCACGTTTTTTGCCTCTCCTGTAAACTGTGATTTTTCCACCTAAAAAAGAATAGAAGTCAAAGAGTTTTATGCTAGGTAAGAAACAATGACAGTTTTAGAATCCTTGAAACATTCCTAACAAAGCTATTAAGCCGGATTTTTTTTTTATTTTTGCCAGGATGAATTTTTTATCATAGCCAAAAGCCGAAAATTTTTCCTTTTCCACCTATATTAATTTCAGTTAGCGATTGAAAATCGCATATAAAAGAAAATGAGATAGAAAATGAAACTTCAGATTCAAAGTTTTGTTAGGAATGCTTCAAGGATTTCAAAACTGTCACTGTTTTTATCTAGCATGAACACTTTTCAACTTCAATTCTTTGGAAATTTCACAAAATACATATATTACTTATTATCTCAAAAACTAAGGCCTAAATAAAAAAAAGTTGTATGAGCAAACTGTGGTTCTTTATCAAAATTACATATACTGTGCAAATTTCAGAACAATTGGTCCACAAATAAAAATATTTTGAAAAATCTGGTTTGATATCCTTCATCAACGGATCGATATTTTAAAGTGAGGTACACTACCGGCATATCCACAGAGTATACGCCCGGCGTGTATTTGTCAGTTCAACACGCAACCCCAGACCGAAATAGCACCAGACCAACACAAGCGTAACCATTGCGAGAGCTCGTGAACACCACTGGAGTTGAGCCACTCCCTGGACACTGGCCGAGCCTGGCGAGCTAATATGAGTTTGATATCACACAGGACTGGATAGGAAAAAAGGGACGGCCTTTGTGCAGCGATCCAGCTGACCTGACCTGGACAGAGAGACATGGCAGGCTGGCAGGCTCACCTGACATCTGTGCATGCGCAGCCTGCTGTTCTTCAGGCAAATACAAATTAATGGTTCTTGTACGCTAAGTGCTTGCGCTCTCTTTACAATGTAACTAACTGTGCTGAAAAAAAAAGACATTAGGTAGTTACGATACTCGAATTAAGAATGGTACGTGTCTAAATCTTGAAATATCGATATGAAAATGCATAATCCCATCGTCTACAACGTCGGTGTAATGCCTGGAAAGGATAGGCCAAGTTCTTGGAGGTATAATGACGATCGACTTGCAAACAAAAAAAAAAAAAAGAGAACACTGTCACAGGAATGAAACCGAAAACGTAACAAAAAATACTGAGGTGAGTTAAGGCCATCGCATGACACTTAGAGCAGACTAAAGCCATGAAAAGCAATCTGATATATAAGCTCAAAACCTACGGAAATTAGATAGGCTTCTCGTTTCAACTACAATGGCTGCAGAGAGGAAGAAATAAAGCGTTATGTATTTCGAGTACAACGGAGAACTCAGGCACGGGATATCAACAGAACCACAACGCATGGGATAGAGTACCCGAACAGAATCTAGTCTAGTACCCCCCCCCCCCTTTCAAAAAAAGTTAAGGCAAAGGTAAAGAGAAGTTGCCCGCACCCTCCAATGGGAAACCCACATGCACTGGTTCATGCTGTGGATATAGGCCAACTGGTCCTAGAGAAATAAGTATGGCAGCAGTCGACTACGGGTCGTCAAGAACTATGGCGCCATCGACGAAACATTCAACGACCCCCCATTCTCTCCTCTTTCTGGACAAAGTAAGTGCCCCACAGAAGCTGTGCATACTAAGCAACTGCTGACTCAGAACATCGAGCGTCACAAATATCGCTCACCTCGTTTAGTACACGATCGACCACCTCCAGTGCCACATGTTCAGATAGCAAGAATGTTGCTGCCAGTAATCATCCCAGAGGCTGATGATCGTTTTAGCTTCTCTAGCAGTCAAGAATTTTGTTACAGTATGAAGCAATGAAATGGAAACCTTATGACAGGATCGTCTGCTTAATGGCATCAGCGCGCACATACACACACCAGCAACGAGCAATACTTTTACATATCATATAACACGAGGGTGATGCTTAAATTAAGAGCCTTTCTTGGATCCTTTACCAAAAATGTAGAAACGGTTTTTGCAGGAAAAGCTTTGTGGATGATACTATAAGGTCACTTGCCTTGAAGAAGAGTTTATTAAGCTCAAAAATCAGCACTCCATTGGGGTATATTGAAGGCCGATAGTCTTTAATAAAATACGTCTAGCCCCACTGTGCGGGTTGAAGAGATCCACCAGTGACTAGAAGCCTCAAATTAAGCCGAAGGATCAGCACTCCATAATCAGTGCCACCGAACTCTCATCACGGAATCTCTTTTCTCGGGGGCTTAAGGCAGACAGCGCGCCAGACTTTTGAAGAGCTTTCAGAGGAAACCAAAAATTTCTGAACTTCGACAGAAAAAATTCTCAGGATTTCTTGGAGCGTTTCGACTGTGGAGAAAAAGCCTCCAGGAATTGCTGGAGAAATTAGTTTCTTTCAGTTCAATTATATTGGGCAGAATTAGAGACGTATGGATTGCTATATATCAGTGCGAATAAACTATCGCAATAAATTATACGGACGCTTTCGTTTCACATGCACCTAAATCGCCTGTAGAAGATTACGGTTGATGAACCACGTCTATCGGCGCGAAAAGGTATAGAGGTCGATTCGCGTGCTTCATATAGTTTAAGAACAAGACACTATGCAGCATTTCAATTAATTTCGGCTGAAACTCGTAGGTAGCATTTTTATGATTTCTTAGAAGGCAGTTGGCCTTCGAGATTGAAAATTCCGGTTGAGTGATTGACAGAAACTCCCGAGCTTGGATGCGCTTCTGGAGTACACCCAAGACAGACGGCGAAAGCACTGAAACAAAACAAATAAATAAATATAAGACAAATAAATAAAAATAGGACGAACTCAGGTTCAAGACAGACGGGCACAGCGATGAGCAGACCGGAATACAAACTAGAACGCACTCAAGTTCAAACACAATAATGAGAGATGGGCGCAACAATAAACAGACACAAGAAAAAAAAAAAAAATGGGTGTGATAGCCAAGCCGAAAAACGAAGAGAGTCAGAGTAGAGAACGAAGAAAAAATGAATAAATGATATAATAAGATGATTCGTCGAGGTCAATAACAAAGTAGATTTGTCGAGTACAATGAGTTGACGAAAAAACAATCATAAGGATGTGTTCAAAACTAAAAAAAATTACACGATTACAACAGTTTTAAGCTAAAGAAACACAAAAGAACTAGGATGTATTCAGCAAATTCCCAGACGTTACAAAAAGACAAGCACAGCAATGAACAAAAAAAGCTCGATTTACTCGTCAAATTGAAAGGCGCTAAAAGTAGACGAGCAGGGCGTCGAATGGACAGAATCCTAAGACCCGGATGAGCTCGCCTAAGCTGCGCCCTCTCGTTTCATTAGCCTCCGACCCTAAATATAGCAAGCAAAGAAGGAAAACAAGTCGACCGTAATGAAGAGGCGACCTAATTAGCGCCAAACGTTCTACTTACGGAAAGAAAATATTCTAATTTTTCGCCCAATATTTGTCAATCATATTGGCAGAGGAAACAAATTCGGCGTATAATCTGCGCTTTCTCCAACAAATAATTGATTTTCGGCGAAGAGGAATCTTCAATATTTCAACAGACATTCGTGGTAAAACTATAAAAGAATTGGATAGATATCTCACGTATTTGGGAAGTATTCTTAAATGATTTATAACACACTGATCAATTAACAAATTTAATAATCAAAATAACACAACGGCCGAAATTAATTAATTAATTAACGGTGTGTGAACATTATCTGCTTCTTTTGAAATCTATACCAGGAACATGCATCCTTTACCAATAAATGTACCATTTGGACATGTTTTCCACTAAATTCAACACCAATGCACTCGCAGCAACGATTCATAATTCGTCACGTAATTCGGGGTAATACTACACATATTCCTTACTTTATGGGGCAATAACACTTCAATTTGGAAAAAAAATTACAGCGGTTACAAAACCTTAAATAATAAAATAAATATTTAGTTCATCCTATCTACACCCGACAGTGGTACCGCTATCTAAAGGCTAGTTTGTGCCCCACTAATATACAGGGTTGAAGTGCCCTGGCAGTAAAATAACGGAGCATATAATGAACAGGGTTAAATTCAGAGGAAGGCAAGAGTGATTAATCCCTGGCAACTGCTGACGAATCAGAGGCTAAAATACATAGCTTAAAAAGTTCCGACGCAATTCCATGTCGGCGGCGCAATTACAAGCGGACGCTGTCCCTTGATTGCCGCAGCAATCACAGGATTAATCAGAGCTATTTTTAAGAGCTGCTTCTATAATTTCGACGTTGCGTGGCTAATTCAGTAATTTCATCGATCGTGAAACAATGGCATTAGTCTTATTATACTATGAGGTTATAAGGACAGGTGCGGAATAATTACGGGATAATAACAGAGGTGGATACGTTTACTTTAAACGATGTCGGTTGAGAAATTAAGTTAGCAGAAATAAAAAGTTATGTCACATTGACCGTCGATCCCAAATAAAAACCAGCATGTACTTGTTCGTGCTGCAGATATGCTCCCTCTAGAGTCTACAGGAGTGTACGGCTGCAGCTGACTACAGATCGTGTGAGCTATGGAGTCATTGATGGAAGGCCACTACAACTGTGCCCCCTCCCCTCATTGATAGAAACGCTAACCACGCATTACCGAGAGCCAAGACATTCCTCCTTGGCTTGGGACAGAACGTCCAGCTTCGTGACAGCGAGAGAGGCAACATCTCTCACCAGTAATCCACTGGGGTGTAGTATGAAGCGTAACTGAGGTGTCGTCCAGTAGGGAAGCTCCATCGACATCAGTCAATCTAATTAGCTTTAACGTATCCAGAACTTTGGTCACGAGCTTCGGCTCGCTTACGTTGGATTGATTTTCGGGCGGATATCTCAATGTTAACCGGTTTTGGATAATCTGTTGAAGTTTAATCGGTTCACCCCATGCTCTTGAGGAGTTAAAAAAAAATGGCAAGTGAATTCATTCTTCGGGATAATAGAAAAATTGGCAGCGGAAATATTCTACAAAGCTGGTTAGTCTTCGATCAAGATATTAAAGGGCCAAAATAAAATCATGCTGTATCTTTTCAGTAGTTCTTATGGTTCTCACTTAAAAGTAAACTGGAAACATATCGGCTCACACTTAGACTGAATGGAAATTTTTTTTCGTCAGTGTTTAAAGCAAACACATGTAGGTAACTGAAATCCTGTATTTTCCTCCAAGTTACAGACGCAAGCAGTAATTTCCCTCATGTCCACGCTAGAAGACACAGAGGCAGAGCATTCCGCCGTACCCACGCTAGATGTTAATAAGGCACGCACTCCCTCGGTCTCCCCATCTCCTTTACGCTCACACTGAAATAAACAAGCCAGTAGTCCCTGCCCTCTCTCCGCCTCTCTCCCACACCCATCCACCCCGTAAGCAAATGAGCCGATACCCTCTCTCGTGCTCACGCTGTACAAAAGATGAAGTGTCCAAACAAACTCACGTGGCGGGCGCAGGTGCAGCTGCCAGTCGCACGATAAAAGCCGGAGCGAGTCAATAAGTGACCCCCGAGGCCAGGGTTATTTGCGGCCACCTGACGCGGCCAGAGGACACGCGCTCCTCAGAGCCGCCGATTGACTTGCTCACTGTCAGGATGGTGGCGTATATCAGGACACCCTGGTGCGATTATTCCGGGATTTGACTGACGTTTCACCCTCGTCTGCCAGAGGTTCCAATACGGCAAAGTTAATAGGCTCGCTCCCTGGACCCAGCGTATACAATGAGACTTGATTAAACTTGGTTAGCTATTACAAGAAACTTAGGCCTGTCTGCTGAAAGACAATGGTGATCTAAGGACAGGAAGAAATAAGGGATAGAATAATTTATGTCAGGCAAACGCAACAAGTCACTAGCGGATGGGATTAACATTGACAAATATAAGAGGAACAGCGACATACTCTTAGTAAGAGCAGGAATAAGGAAACAAAGTGGGCACGGGATGAAATATCTCCTGAAGGACTCTGGTTAAAGGTAAGATCACTTTACTGACGTCTCTTAATATAGAACTCGTCATGAATAATCCAGTGACAGAAGCGAATGAAAGATGCATAGATCACTATTTTAGTGTGGTCTTAACTGGTACTTTGCATGGAGGCATCATTTTAAAAACGTAACTCGTTTTTTACGTGAAATGGAAGCACTAACATGCAAAATGTATGGGCATGGGGTTGCCTTTGGATCCCACTTTCGCCACAATTTTTACTGCATGTCTGATCCCGAGTAAGGATAGCTCTTGGATACCCTTATTTTTTTCCAAACCTGTGTTACCGGAGATATGTCGATGACATGTTTATTTTATTTCCTGATCAGTCTAACGCAGCTATGTTTGTAGACTACTTGAACGCAAAGCATCAAGACAACAAATTTACCATGAAAAACGATATTAATGATAAGCTTTCCTTTTTATTCCGTCTAATTCAACGCACCAGATAGTTTCAGCACAACTGTACATCGATCGGCAAAACTTTTATCGGATTGGGTCTTAGTTATTTTAGTTTCGTTCAAAATTAATAGCACTACGACGCTTCTCTCTTGCGCATATATAAGAAGTTTGTTCAAATTACGTTTCACTTCCGTTTCACTTTAAGGCATTACTATACAAAAAATAGTTATCCACAACTGCAATTAGTTCACGGTTGCACAAAAAATGTAGACAGCAATTTTCTTCCGATATATACTGTGGCGTCGATCGAAGAGAAGAAAAAGCCTTTTGTATTAGCATTCCTTCGGCTCAGAGTCAGAAAAACTTAAAATCTATTTTTCCACTAATTAAATTCTTTATGAGCATTAACTTTCGTACCGTTCAAGTGCACAACTTTAGGAGAGGTACACTGTTTTCATTTGAAAATCAGCCACCAACTCATAAACTCTTCTGTATTGTTTACCAATGCTGTTGCCCATCGTGTGGGTCCGTGTACGGCGGTTCTTCTTCTAACCTCGATCGGGCTGAGGGTAAGGGCGGAAACATACCAAAAGCAGTTCATCGAGAAGCTGGCAAGCAGGCTGGCAGTTTTTGAGAAGCACAGAATGCATTAGAGCGCGCAAACCGAACAGCGGCAGTTCAGCAGGTCGCTGCTGCTATTCGGTGTGCGCGCTCCAATGCATCCCGTGCTTCTCAAAACTACCGAGCCTACCAGCTTCTCGCAGAACTGCTTTTGGTATGTTTCAGCTCTTAGTTTTCGAGCGTATGTGTAGGAGCTTCAAGACAGGCAACCTTTTAACTACACATTCAACATTAAGCACGAATGCAGGGCAGTGCAATACTCCTATTTTACGGGAAAATTTTCAATCCTCAGCTCATCAAATTCATGTACCGGCTTGCGAATGCTGGAGTCGATATTTTTGAACAAGCTGAAACCCAACCACAGCAATATGCAGTTGTCCTACCGTTTGAGAGAAACATTACCTCTGAAGTTATAATTTTTTGCATAACGCATAAATTTATATGTATGATAAGTCAGATAAAGGCCTATAGGGTCTAAACGGCCAAATTATATTGGAATAGACATGTCTTTAATATCGATTGTGTTCATATGACTGCAGTCCGAAAATATGGGCATCCGATCGAATTGCGCACTAGTACCTCACTCAAAGCCCAACAAAATTTTTGACAGCCCAGAAGTTGATTTACAGTTTCAGCTCCTAAGGCGTTCCAGAATTCTGCTTGGGAACGCAGTCTCAATAATGGTTCTCATCGACTAGCTAAAATAAAGCGAGCACAAACGAATACGCTCTTCGCGGAAGCAGTCAGTCGCTAGTAGCAAATGTTCATATTTTTGGGTGTTGCAGACAGTGCTGGCCCTACGAAAAGTGATGCTTAATTGAGGCTCAAAAGGGTTAAAATACAACGCTCCTAAAACTTAAAAACACGGACGCCGAATGCGTTAACTGTTCATTATACCTCATGGTTATTAAACCTACTCTAACCAGGCTGCGTAATGTTGCTCCAAAGGTTCTTTTCTCTGTTATATTTTCACACACAAAATAGAATTTTCTACCAAGGTAGCAGAGCCAAGCACATGTAGGGTTAAGCAATATTTCCCTGGCGAGTATATTGTTTGGTAGAAAACATGAAGTCGAACGTCGGCGCTATAAGAATAGAACACGGTACACAATAGCAGGCGACAACTTCCTTACGAAAAAGTGAAACCCTGGCTCATAATCGCAATATAACTCATAAGAAGGCACCACATGTTGCAATGAACGTGATTGTTTAAATTTTCTACGCAATGCCAAGCCATTAAGTAAACGAGCCCGCCAGTTTAGCCAAAGTCATTTTACTTCGTAGGATAAAATTTTTCACAAGAAAGAGAAAAAGAATTCTATGTTTCAACAGACAAATAAAACACGCAGTCGAAAAACAGCCTTTCAAAAGTACCCTAGCTAGGTCAGTTTTAGTTGAAACCAAATGAGAACATTCGCAATGAAACACCGCGTGATGACAATAANGGTAAATTCTAAATACTAATCAATATGAAAATAGCTCTTCGTCCACTGCAGTGACTATTAGTCATGCTATGTACTCCCTGTTATGCCTACAAAGGAAGGTTAAATTCAGACTTTCACTGTGAAATGCTCATTCTATAAGATTTTCTCGGAGAAGACTTAAGGAGCTATCGATTAGGGCAGTGGCACCGAGATAGACTAATCCCATTAGCTTTAACTTGTCAGGACCTTCAAGTCACAAGAGTTTGTTTCACTATTGTGAATCGACTAAGAAGTCGTAAAGGACGTTGAGCTGAGATTAATCGACCCCGATCGTAATTTGTTGAACCAAGTGTTTCAGTCTATATCCCTTATGTACGCCAGTCAAACTATTTCAGAATCAATGAATGTAACTCAGTTCATACAGATGGTTCAGTGTTGATCATAAACTACAATGTTAGGAGCTATTTTGCCAACATCGAGGGATTTCTGTTGGCAGTGAATTCACTCCGTAAACTTCCCGCAGTTGTTGTTTTAACTGAAACGTGGCTTAATAATGCAAACACTCAATACTGTAACAGTGAGGGTTATATGGGGTGCCGTGCTACTCGGGTTAGTAGGCGCAGTGGCGGTGTTCTGCTCCGACTTATACCAGTCACATAGGATTGGTTAGGTTTGACCGTGGTAACGGTGAAGCAATCACAGTCTTCGCTGTTTACCAACCTCATTCTGATTCAGTAGAATAATTTGATGAGTGTTTATCAAATCTATTCTTAGCAGACTGTGCCGTGGACAAAAAATAATATTTGGAAATTTTAACAAATATTCTTGATCTGACAAACCATGGTGCGGTGTCTCTAGTGAATAGTTTACATGCACTTCACTTCTTACCGGTGATAACTAAGCCAATCCGATTCCCTACTGCAAATCGTGAATTTCCTTCCTAACCTGACCATATATGGCTAAATACTCTCCGGTGCTGCACTAGTGGCATATTGTGATCTTCTGGTACTGATCATTGTCCAACTTTTTGGTGTCTGTATGATGTTGCAAATGTGTTTAAGAAAGTGAAGGTAATGTTCAGGAGTCACAAACCCGTATATGTAAATAATTTCCTGAGACATGTGGCTGATGTAGACTGGAGTCGCAGGCTGTCGGGTAGTGCGGGTGCCAGAGTGGAAATGTTTACGGAAATATTAAATGGAATGCATCGTAACTGCTGTCCTTTCATGACCAAGTTTGTTAGCAGTAAACGTCTGAATACACCTTGATTGAGCTCTGGCTTGCTCCAATCAGTTAAAATGAAATCTAATTACTTCAAACTCACTAAAACGGACATTGTTTCAAGCAATTGGCGGTATCGTAGATATTGCAACATATTAACTACAGTCATTCAACGAGCCAAATCAATGTATTGTGTGTGGTCTTTCAATAATTCCCAGGGAACTTTGCGCACAACGTGGCGTTTGATTAAACCCCTGTTAGGTCAGAAGTCGAACAATAGAACAATTAGGTCAATACTAAATATAGAAATGACCTAACGAACGATTTGGATATTGCAGAAAATTTTAAGAATTACTTTTCTACTGTTGCTGAAGATTCGGATAGAATGATACAAGCATATGTTCAATCTCCACTCGACTATCTTAGGGTAAATCTTCAGAATTCATTGTTTCTCGTCCAGTGACTCTTGAGGAAATAGCTTGCGTTACCATAAAATTGAAAGATTCTTCATCAGATAGAGATGTCTTACCCGTAAAACTGTGGAAAATGCTGGCAGAAGGTCTGAGTGAACCTATATCGAACCAAATCAATGATGATTTCTCTGTGAGAGCTTTTCTAAGTGCTTAAAAGCTGCTAACATAACATCAATATTCAAGAGCGGTGACCCGAATGATGTATCAAACTACAGACCCATTGCCGTTTTGCCTACCTTAAGTAAGGTTTTTTGAAAAAGTCATTGCTGCAAGAATCAGGAACTTCATAGACGAAAATAACAAACTGAGTCAAAATCAGTTTTGATTTTGTAAAGGTATACCTTCTAGTGATGCAGTTTTGAAATTGTGCTCCTAAGTAAACTGTTCTCTTGAGTCGGAACCAAATGCAATTGGAATGAATATTTATCGACTTTAAGAAAGCTTTTGACACGGTAAATCACACCATTCTGCTCTCTAAACTCAGTATGTACGGCTTCAGGGGAGTGTCTCATTCATTAGTTAGGAGTTACTTAACGAACAGAGTGCAGCCGGTAAAGATTGGGAATACATTTTCTAGTCCTAAGATTTTGAATATTGAAGTATTTCAAGGTTCAGTCCTGGGTCCCCTTCTCTTTTTACTTTACATCAATGATGTGCCCACGGTCTCTACGCAATTTACCCCTATTTTGTTTGCAGATGATACTGCAATGCTCATATCGCACTCAAATTTCGATCACATTATTGCTACACAGCTGGAACTGAGCTAGCTACAGTCAAAGCAAGTACCATAGCTAACTAGAGCACTCTGAGAGCGCATACCTCCGCCAAGTAAGGCAACGTTAACGAAAAATTCAAATTAGCACTGAAACCATGATTTCTTTTGTACAAACCCCAAAATCCAATAATTTGTGCAGCTTAATAGTATCAACAGTTTCTGCAATTTTTTTGAAGATCCTTTCGTAACTGTTTGAGTTATGCTGCTAACAAACATTATGCCAAACATAAGTCAAACACATAAACGAGCCAAACGATCTGCACCAAAATTTAACCATTTTTGCCTTTTAACATTCATGACAAATTTTGTGAATTTCATAAATATCCATGCAAAACGTTTTGAGTTATTGTGGAACAAATATTATAACAAACAACTGAAACATAGAAGCGAATCAGTCGATCTGCACCAAAATTTAATCATTTATGTCTTTTAACATTGATAATAACTCCTGTAAGTTTCATAAAGATTTACTCAAAACTTTTTGAGTTATTGAGCTAACAAACATAAAATCAAACACAGCAACAAACATACGAACAAACAAACTGATGTTCACAAAAATTTGGTCATTTACTCTTTATGATATAGCTACCTAACGACTTATGTAAATTTAATAAAAATCCGTCCATAACTTTTTGAGTTATAGTATTGAGAAAAATGAAGCAGACAAACAAACAAACGGATGGACGGATCTTCCCCAAACGTTATCATCTGTTCCTCCTAACATACCTAATAATCCCTGTAAATTTCGCCGAAATCCGTTGATAACTTTTTATGTTATTTTGGTGACAGACAGACAAACAATAAACAGATAAAGAGACAGACAAACCCGAAGAAAACATAACCTCCTTGGCAGAGGTAATAAATTTCCCTAAATGTTAAAAAAACATATTCTTTATTAATTACAAATGGTGTATATGATATTCCTATTGACCCAGTTATTAGATTTGATAACAAGAATGTAGGATTTTTCCATAATGCAAGGTTCTTAGGCGCAACTCTTGACCATAAATTAAAACTTTCTAGTCGTGTTTCGCACGTCACTACAAAAATTTCAACAGAAGTTGGTTTCATGTTTATAATTAGCGATTGTGTTCCTGAGCGGGTTCTTTTTCAGATGTACTATGCTCTAATCTATCCATATTTAATATACTGCATCGCTGTTTGGGGCTCGACCTGTTCAGTCTAAATTACATCACTAGTTACCACTAAAAAAAAAAAAAGCGCGTATAATAAGCAATCAACCGTACTTGGAGCACACTATTATGTTGTTTCACCGAAATAATATTCTTAAACTTAAGGACATTTACAATTTCTCCCTTGCTTGTCATATGTTCAAGAACAGGAACCTCTTGTTCAGCACTGCCGGTCACAGCTACGGCACCAGACACCGCGATGACCTGGTGCAGCCCTTAGCTAGGCTCACTTCCATGCAACGATCGGTGGCTTGTGCGGGGCCCCGGCTGTGGAACTCGCTGCCTGCCGGTGTAGAAGAGTCCGCTTCCCTTCCCTCTTTTAAGCGCAAATTGAAAAGATATATTCTTGATCAGTATTTGTACGAGCTATAAATCTACCTACCTACCACTGTTGCGCATTGTTCTTCATGAACAGGCTGTTCAGCTGTGCGTGGAACTGTGCGTAGCTGCTTCTGCTACTAAAATTGGCAGCTGGTTCGTGTAATGCATATTTTAATAGCTAATGTTGTGCCCGAAAAGCCTAAATAAAGGCTTGAGAAATTTTCGGGATTTTTTTCCATAGAAGCTAACATGTAATACTGTAGTTTCGTATCAAGTCTTTCAATAAAGTGAATCTGAATCTGAGTTTCAGGCCTGCCTCGAGCCCAACGCTTGCGACTGAAGATCTGGAAAAGTTATGCCTAATAAAGGGAAATGCTGCAACTTGCAAGACTTCTACTCAAGTCAGTGGCGCTGTTGTCATGTGCAGCTGCTCAAATCTTAAGTAAACTGGAGGCAACTGAGGCAGGGTCCAGCAACAGTCAAAACATATAGCTACCACAGATGTGTTCGCTTGAGAAACTCTGCCGGAGTGACTTAAAGAACCGCTTCCTACGCAACCTTCCTGAGATAGAGAGGAGACTATTAATTAGTCCTCAGTCTCACCTAGCTTCCGTAAGCATTCCTACAGCCAGTCTTACCAAGAAATTAAGCATTGGCACTCCATTAAATTACGTACTATTCTAATAATTAACCTATTAGAGCCGGTGCGTATATATACTGCATCACATTTCGTAAGAATAACATTATTTAATGGTGCTAATCATGCGGAAAGTGAATCAGGTACTAAATCGACGCACCCATCATTGGGCTAAAGGGTTAAGTTCAATAAGCATCCCTCTACTCTGACACAACAAGGAGACCAGCGATGGTATTTCATTTTTCTCTTCATCTCCAAATAATTCACGTTCCGTAAACATTCTGAAAGCCGGTCAAAACAAGAATAAAAGCATTGAGCCACTCCATTATTTCACGTGATATTCTAAGTCTTTACGTTCAATAGGCATCCCTCTAACGAAGGGATTCACAACAGCTTAAAGAAACTGGAACCTCAACATAAAAATAGAATCTCAGGCGAAGCGACTGTGATCTTTACTAACGGAAATAACCTCCATATGACCTGCAGCATTCTCATCATTTTCCATTCACAATGATTCTGCGTAGCAAAGAGTGAATAGTCCGGAAAATGGAGAAAAAAAAGCACTTTATTGGAGGTATAATTAACACTTTATTGCAAGGAGAGTATGTAATCGGAGCGCTTAATTAGAAATCATTTTATGTGATATTTTCACTTTAAAGAACCCAAAGACCATTTCTTGATGTTTATCAATTAAACATCTAGTGAACCAGCACAAATGAAGAGCAAAACAATTTTATATTTGTGCAGTCAAGATAATATTTGATTTAAAAGGAAATTCAATATGTTATATGAAAATTTTGCTCCAACTAGACCAACTAGACTGCTGTACCACTAATGCTGAAATCAACTTACTGGTAATAAAAGGCCAACATCTAGCGGCGGCCTATAACATCCTTAATCATAACAAATTATTACAATTAACAGTGAGATAGTAGCTAAGTTTCTTGGATATCATCAGATTACGAGGTTTCAATATCGTTCGATTTAAATACGATCAAACATCCAGTGCTCATTTTCCCCTCATCCCAACGATACAACTCACCGCACTGTCAGCGAAGTGAGTGAAAGCTTAAAACTAGTAACCTGCCAGTGACTTAGGTGGCAAACGACAGCATTACTAATTTACCCGTCTTAGCAACTCAAACCTAGATCAAATTTGGCAGAATCACTCTGTAGAGACCAATATCACATTCAAGTTCCTAAGTTTCCACTCGAGTAAAAATTCTCGTCGCAGTCTCTGAACTCTTTGAATTATCTTCGTACATTAAACGTAACAACTGCAATAAAACCAATAAACTGCTGCAGGAGGATAGCGAATAATAAAACTGGTCTGCATCATTTTTGAGATTTAGGATTCCTGAAGTGTTTATCACTCGCGAACAAAGTCAGAGAGGTGATAATGTTTTCGTTGAAGATTTAAGAATATATAATTTATATATAAATAAATATATTTGTCTGTCCACCCAAGAAGTGGTAGGAGTTGAGCACTGTTCATAATTTTTTGCAGGGAGTTTATTGGGTTGACCTAGATGAAACCCATGCCAAAAAACTAGGCCTAGCTGGCCATAAAAAATGACGGCATTGAATTTGCCTCCACCGAGGCAGATTGTATTACGTCACGATGCGTTCTATTTTTTTCCTATGCTATTATTAAGGATCTAATGGGGACTGTGCGCTGACTTTGTGGGACAAAGCATCCATATGAGAAACAAGGATCAGCTGGCCATACAAAATGACTTCGTTGAATTCGCCCCCACTGCGGGTGATGGTCTTACACCACGAGGCGTCCCAGTTGTAGATGGCTTTTGCATTTTGAATTCAGAAATGTAAGCCATTTTGCCCAATTAATTCAGGTTTTCATTCTATTTCAATTTCAAGAAGACAAATTATTGGTAATAACGTGCTTTCTGACGAATTATATGTATAGCTACTAAATTTCATTTTTATAAATAAATTAATAAAAGGGATTATAGGGAGCGTGCATCAGTATTATATATTTTCTTTTAACAAAGGTTGGAAATATAGGTCGAGTGACGACCAAAATTGCAACACCGTAGGTACGGACAATGAGTTACCAGTTATTGTATCAATCTATTGTAATAAACTTTCTCATCAACCACCAAAATTGAGAACACAAACGTGATATTAATTAGCTCCTGAATAATTACCAAGCTCTAGGTGTATGCATGGCCATTAAAATGCATTTCCTTGGTTTGCATTTAGACTATATTCCGGAAAACTGTGATTGCAGCGAAGAGCTGTGAGAGCGTTTTCTCAAGGATATTCGAGTAATGGAGGAGTTTTTCCAGGGCCGTTGGGAAGTGAATATGCTTGCAGGCTACTGCTGGTGCCACAAGAGGGATGCTCCAAATGTACAGAGCACACGAGAAATGGTGCGAAAGCTAATTTTACCGCAATAGTATTATCACTTCCTTATTTTTTTTCAATACACGAAACTGTGAATTTACTTACTACTTTCATCTAGAAGTTCACATGAACTGTAGTTGTGTACTATTTTAGGCATAGGTTACGCATTTTTCATTATTTATGCGGTATCTGGAAAACATACACAATAATATTTGGTTATCATTTCTTTTCTTAAAACTGAAATAGCAAAAAATTCTAGACTGTTTGAACTAATCGCGCTACATTTCCAAACTCAGTATGCAAAATGCTTATAACTTCTGCTGAGAAACATTAAACCTCTATTAAAAAATTTTAAACGCAGCCCAGTGTAATTACTGAAGAAAATTGTGAAAACTCCTGCGTAGCTCAACATTTTACAATAACACGACATACATTTGCATGTTCAACACCGATAGTGGTGGCTCAGGGGGTGGAGGGGTGTGTTTACAGTTTTGATTTACAGCTATGCCTAGTATTTTCCTATTCCATATGATGAGGACAGTAAAAAAACAAGTTGGGTAGAACTTTCGCACCTGGTATATATATATATATATTTTTTTTTAGGGGTGGGGGGAGCACACATTATCGGTTAGGGACCGATTGTTCTGAAAACTGCGCAGTATATGTATGTTTGAAAAATAAACACATTTTGCTCACACAACTTTTTGGATTGAGGCCTTACTTTTTGAGATAATGGGAAATATATATAAATATATAGAGGTTTTTTGGACATTCCAAAAAATAGGACTCAATGAGTTTTCATGCTAAAAAAAACATTGAGAATTTTGGAATCCTTGAAACATTTCTAACAAAACTATAGAGCCGAATTTTCCATTTTTGCCTTGATCAGTTTTTATCACAGCTTAAAACCGAATATTTAGTTTTTCTCTTTTTGTTAGCGATCAAAAATCGCATAGCAAAAGAAAATGAAATAGAAAATGATAGATTCAGCTCTGTAGTTTTGTTAGGAATGTTTCGAGGATTCCAAAACTGTCATTGCTTTTTTTTACCTAGCATGAAAACTCATTGAGTTCCATTCTTTCAAAATTTCCTAAAAATCTGTATATACATTTTCCATTACCTCAAAAACTAAGACCTAAATCAAAAAATTTCTAAGAGCAACAGTGTTTCTTTTTCAAACACACATATACTGTCCACAACCGATAATTTCCCCCCCCCCCCTAATACTCCCTCAAAAAATGTACCAGGTGCGAAAGTTCTACCGAACATTTTATTAATGCCCTCATCATACGTATGGAATAGGATACATGGTATACAGTAGCTGTAGGTAGAAGAGAAATGTACGCGGACACACCCCCCAGAGCCATAGAGCCTATAGTACAATACGTTAAGTGATATTCATTATCCGTAGTTACAATTATAATTATTGCAACGCTCTGGTAAAGTATGCACAACAGTCTACAATGAAGCTTAACTATTTAATATTGAATATTAACCTGCAAATCTGAGGTTATCTTCATTTAATTTTTCTAAAATTACATAGCGGTAGTTTTGAGTACTACGCAGAGCATAAATACAGACAATAGATGCTAAAATGCTAAAGAGTTTTCGGGGCCAACACAAACAATCAGGACCAATCGCATATAATATCAAATTAAATCCACAAGAAAAAAATACTTTAGAAATTGCACTGATACAGCAATGCATAGATCCCCGTGTAATGTTTTCCAATCCACCTGGGAGAATGGTAGGAAAATCGAGCTGCTACAACAATGCAATGATCTTCATATATCGGCTTGTGTCTAATTCATCAAGCCGGTCTCAACAAAGATACTCTGGCAAGCTCGACCAATCGAAAACAAGACCCGGCGAGCATCACCACGAAAAAAGGGTATAGAAATCACCCTGCTACAACAATGCAATAAACTACATCTGCTTGTAGCCTGCCGAGGGCAGAGGCCGAGGCCTGGCGTGCATAGGCACCGTATCGCGTGCTCCCTGTCCCTAAAAGAAGCGAGCTGCCATTATCCTACTGAATATCTTTGGCTGCCCCGGTGCTCCACAACGGAATATCTTACTAAAATATAGCGTTGCTGCCGCTGGAGAAGCAAAGCGGGTTCTGATTCACACAATATCGCACCTTTAGGCTGCCGCTAAGCTTGATCAAAAACGCTGTCCGTGATCTCAGAATTCAATATTGAGTCCAGGCTAAGTCAATTTGTCGCGAGTAAAATAGCAGCTAGTAAAAAGTCCACGGTATCTTGGCCCAATATTAGATTGTGCCTGGCCAGAGGGACTGGGAAATCTACGGAACCAGAGCTCAGTGTATAATTTAATGGGACTGAGAAGCGCTAACCAAAAGTCTACGGGATTGGCTCGCAGGATTTGATTTACAATGGGCCTTTACTGTACATCTAAAGAACTTGAACCAGTACTTCCCATTGGGGATGCATATGAGCCTACGGACCCTCTGGGGTTCTGGGGTTCAGGCACAGACCCCCTACTTGTTCATGACGATTGAAGCTTCTGTGGCAATATTACATTGATTTTATCCCATAGATGATAGAACTATAAATATTTTAGGGTTATACGAGGCAATATATACGTTTAAATAGCTTATAATAATATTTTATATCAATTCATTGAAATTAAAATATTAACAACGGCATAGTTACCCCTAAATGCTTCGCTCGGTCTCTTCAAAAACGGCGAGAACAGCATAAGCTAACCATCATCCAAAGCAATTAGTCATTTACGGCGAGTCAAAGAAAATTCAAGAGAGTTCAAGGTAAAAACTCGCTGTATGTGAATAATGGGCTGAGCTGGGAGTCACGTGACTGTGACATGAGTACTTATTTGTTTGGCGTATGTTTCTATGCCTCTGCCGTTCTGCATTAACTGAAAAGGAATAACCTGGAAGTCATCGACATCTACAATACTCATTCAGTCCGTAATATACTAAGCTGATGCCATTTTAATGGCAGGGGGACCGTGTGCCTCGAGGCGGTTTCACAGGGGGTCCGTAGAAAACTGAACTTTGGGAAACACTGACTTAAACACAATCGAATGTAATTCCAAGCTCCCTAGAGTTAAAACATTTACGAAAAATAGGGTCCAGCGTTTGATTAACTCTGGTCTCAGGGGAACAATTGATATCAGCTGGCTGGTAATTGCGCAAAACTCGAGGGAATGAAAGCTGCATGTTTGATTTAATCTGACTGTATACTCAAAGAGGAAAATACTCCATGAAATGAAAATTTAACGCAACACGGCGAGCCAAACCTTTTAAACATACAACATATTAGCAAAATGAGGAAGCCAATGCATTACGTATGGAAATCTTTGCAGGCAGTTTTATCATGATGCTTAGGAAGTACACATCAGAATTTACGCTTCTCTACACGCAGCGTACGCAGTAACCCAAAGAGAAGCAAGAAGGGGCACTTATAAAGTCGAGAGAACGCGAGGCTACACAATAAATTGAGGAAGAAGAGGCAAAACAGACGATAGCATAATGAAGAAATATGAAAATGCAGACAGCCAAGTGTGATAAACAAACTGCTTCCAAGGCCTGGGCCATGTGAAAGTAAAACCGTATTAGATACCTGTATTATCTCAAAGCTGGTAGCAGGGACTGGTGCCAGTGCAGATTGGATAAGATGGATGATATCTAACCATAATAAATATAATGCAATTTTAGAAAACGAAATCAGGGTGCCGTGTGATCAGCAGAGAACATTCTGGTCGGAGCATAGAAAATAGAATAGGCTTTTAAGTCTTAAACTAAGTTCTGCAGATGACAGTTGCTTTGGTACACCGCATAAAATTATTCATTAAAAGATATTTACTCATTCCAAATGACGTTTTATCCCCAAATGCCACTGCAAAGTAACGCAATGTTAAAGAAAAATTGAAAAACTCCAGAAATCAAGATTTATAGATTATTATCACCAAACGTTGGTCATATGTGCCTCTTAATATTCCCAACAACTCCAGTAAATTTCTCGTAGATCCACTCGTAACTTTTCATCACCACGACCGAAGTGAGAGAGGTGATAATGTTTTCGTTGAAGATTTATGTATATATATTTGAACATATATAAATATATTTATTTGTATATTTGTCTGTCCACCCAATAAGTGGTCGAAAGAGTTGAGCAATCTTCACAATTTTTTGTAAGGCGTTTGATGGGTTGACCTAGATGTAACTCATGCAAAAAAACTAGGCCTAGCTTGCCATAAAAAATGACGGCGTTGAATTTTCTCCACCAGGGCGAATTTGCTTCCAATGCAGCAGATGGTCTTACGTCGCGAGGCGTTCTATTTTTTCCTGTGTTAATATTAAGATATTTCAAGGGGCCACTTTGCCCTAACATTGTTGGACAAAGCATCCATATGAAAAACTAGGATCAGCTGGCCATCAAAAATGACTTCGTTGAATTTGGCCCCACCGCGGGGGATGGTCTTACGTCACGAGGCGTTCTAGTTGAGTTATGTTTTAAAAAACGCTAAAACAAATATGTAGTCAAACATACAAGAAAACGTTCATAATTTTTGAATTATGTTGCTGGAAAATATAAAAAAAACATACAGATAAGCGGACAATACCATTACAAAAATTTGGTTAGTTGTTCTTGGAGACATTTAAAACAATTTCTGCAAATTACATGAAAATCCGTTCATTACTGCTTGAGTTACTTTACCAAGAAAAACAGGCAGATTAAGCGGCTGTATGTTTTTGTTTCTCCTAATATACCTAACAATCTGTGCTATTTCATAATGCTCCGTGAATAACTTTTTGAGTATCTAGGTGGCAAAGAGACAGACTAACTCCGACGAAAACATAACCTCCTTGGCGGAGGTAATTATAGCTATACGATCCTCTACAGATTCTACAAGATGTAGAAGGAATTACTGATTGATCTCCTGCATTACTTCACTGATAGAACAAGCATACATAATATTGAGCAAAGTACCACTGTAAAAACCAGTGGTCCGAAGCAATGCAATATTTAGATCAGTCATTTAAAGTCATGCAGTATATAAATGCAATTAAATACTTTTCAGTCAATGGAACTATGATTAAAATTATAATTTCCTTTGAAAGAACAAGGGAAAGGTAGTTCTAACATTAGTATTATTTTCGCAGTGTAGAGGGCGTACTGAGTTCGAGAATGGAATCGCTGAGTTTCTTTTCGTTAGACGTGCAAGTGACGATGCAAAGAGAAAGACAAGGGGACACAATTATAGTAAGTCGACAGAAGCGTGACACTCGAGCACGGAAGTGATCTCACGCTGGATCAACGCGTATCATTACAGCCAGGGAAGAAAAAGAGGGGAGCCGAACAAAGATCACATGTACAAGAAAAAATTGATTGGAAACACAGTGAGCACGAAAGGAAAATGTTCTGAAAGTCTAACTAAGGCTAAGGCAACCTAATAGGTCACCCCAGGGCCATCATTCTTCTTAACCTATTATTATTATTATTATTATAACTACACGCCTGGGCCTCCACGGGCAGGTAATGAAACCTAAATGGAGCTTTACGCAACACCATGCAGTAAGCCAAAGACGCTGCTAACAAAAATTCATCGGAAAAACTATTAAGAGCTGACTTGAACGACTGCAGATACACGGGGCAGAGCACGAATCCAGGCAACGTAATAAAATTCAAAACAGAAGAACATCACATACGCAAAGGTAACCCTGTGGCGTATTGCTCATCCTGTGCCCTACGAGGGGGGAGGGGAGGTCAGCCGTACAGTCGTAACATGTCAAGGAGCAGGCTCGCACTTCAGTACAACAAACTCGCGTTACAGCGGATTATTATGCCAATTTAGCATCTAATTATTTTAGCTCACAAAGGCTGTTTTCTAGACACAATCGACTATTCTGCTTGTTGCTCCTCGCACTAACAACCGGCCGCGCCTGCGATAATCTAAATAATAAAGTACTGAAGCGAATTACAGCGCATCACATTACGAGTCTCATTAGAAGTCATCGCTTGAATCAAGACAAGCGAGACCTGCACGGCAGCTCACAGCATGGCGGGGTCGGTGCAGCTTGTGGCTGTTCAGGTAATTTATTGGGGCGAATTAAGGCATAACTGCGTAATAACTGTGACTCCAGCCGCTAAATTTAACGAAGCTAACTGGACGGAACTGCTGCGGCTGGTAGAGCATTAAGTTTTGCCGAGCGGATAGTTTCTATGAGCTATAAGCTGCTCGGTACCTTCTCAATGATACCAACGTCATATAATGTGGAAATTCCAATGAGCAGTAAGTTGCACTATATCCTGTCAATGATCAACTTTATTGTGTATCACACGGACATTTCAAAGGAGAAATTTTGTCAATAACTGTTCAATAATGAACTTTATAGTCAAGCCATCGACTTCACTTCAAAGTCTATATAATCTTTCAGTAATCAACCTCATAAGCAAAGATAATTCCCATGAGAAGTAATTGCCGTTCTCTAACCTTTTAATGATCAACTTTACAATCACAAGGATATTACTACGAGAAGTAAGCTGCTCCATAACCTTTGAATGATGAACTCAATAATCTAGAGGAATATTTTCCACGAAAAGTAAATAGCTTTCACAGAATCTTGCAATGAGTAAAGGCGTTTTTTGCAGCATCACTATAAGTGAAACATCGGAATTGTGCCTCTTATGCGATAGAATCGTAATCGAAATGCGAGAGACTACGGGCTAGTGTGCGTGTTAGATAGAGCGAAATATTATACCTTTCCTACCTTCAGTAGTTTTTCTGTATAGCAAAACACAACACCTACTTCATTACCAACGAAGTGCTACCTCTGCCAAGCAAAGCATTGTTATCACGAAACGTTCAAATTGGTTCCCAAACTGGGATTTCTATAGTAACCAAAACTTTATCAATTGTCCTAGCCACATTCTAACAGTTCTTGTAAAATTCTTCAAGATCCATTTCCTACTTTAGGCGCAATGTTTGCATAGATATTAATTAAGGCAAATATGAGTCACACAACCGGACCAATAGATCATCACCGAAATTTGGTAATTTGTGTAGCTTTTATTTAAAATTTCTAACAATTCCTGTAAGCTCCAAGAAGATCCGTTCTGAATTTTCTGGGGTTATGTTACTGACAAACATAAAAACAAACAACTAAGAGTTTAACACACAAACTGTCGAACAGATCATCGCAAACATTGGAGTATCTGCTTTTTGCAATATACCAAACATATGCTGTAATTTTCGTAAAGATCCGTTTACAACTCTTTGAGTTACGTTGCCCCCAAAAAAAAAAAACAACAAAAAAAAAAGGTAAACAAGCAAACGGTGGAACGGATCATCATAAAAAGTTAACCATCTGTTCCTCCTAGCATATCTCCCAATACCTGTGTAATTGCCAAACTTGTGAGGGTTTTTTCCTGTTGCAAAGAGCTGTCAAGGCCTTGAGTCTATGTTGAAGATATGGGACGATCTGAGTCAGCCTTCCTCGCCACATTACCTATTTCTTCGAATTGCTTATTAATTCTTCGTACGGTGGAAAAGGAAACAGTAAGTTTTTCCTTAGTAGAAATGGAAACAGTTTTTCACACTCCATACCAATTGTTTTTTCCCCTCCCATTCTGCTCTTCGTAATTTCATGTAAGTGCTCGTTTTTCTTCCCAGGTGGCATTGTGCTTACCGATATTATGATTAATGTAGTCGCACATGATAGACTGAAATACAATTTTTAATGAAAACTAAAGAAATTGCTCCAAACACCACATTCACCAAATTTTGAGAAATTACTCAGGCTTAGTTTTTTGCTCGGGAGTATACGGGTATTTTTTTAATGTAGCCTGGTTCTCCTTTTTATCCTATGAAGACGGTACTCTAGAATCAAAGAATTTTTGTCATAAAACGAAGCGATTAGAAGATTGCAATCGCTACCAAACTCGGCGTTTAACAGAAACAGAAACAAAAGTTAGTAGGAAAACATGACAGCAACAAAGACACCAACACAAAAGGATACAGGATTAAAGGCTAGTTCAAAACACGCGAGTACAATAAAGGCTTGTTGAAAGCATCCATTTCTTTCACAAAATTCCACAGAATTTGCCGAGCTTGCCCAAATCAGTTTTTTTTTACTCAAAGAATGCAAAGTTCACTCAGCTTGTACATACGAACCATTTCTTTCATAAACTTTCACTAAATTTGATAGACCTGCTATATCAGTAATTTTTAAAAAGTTTTTGCTACATTTGAACAGCTTACTAACTCAGTAATGCTTTTGATAAATTTTCGCTAAGTTTCTTTTAAGTCAGTTAAATTCAGACATCCCTATTAGCAAGCTGCGATTAGACCATTCCAGTCAGCGGTAAAGGCCAACTGACGTCCACCATTCCATTTAGCAAGCTGCGGCTGAAACATTCAAGTCAGAGGTAGGCCTGCTCCAGCAAGGCGTTATTTTATATTCAGCGCAGGGCAAAATCAAGACAAGTTGACGTCAGAGCTAAGTTTAGATGCGCCATACATCACACGTACGGCGCACAACCTGCCATTGATTCACGCTCTCTCAGCCTTGTGCCGTAAATCAAGCTTTGTTTGGCATAACACAGCCCTGCAGTCTTCCATTTTAGGGACTCAACTTGTTTAGTAATGGCGGGATCATGGGATCATCAGTCTGCCATAAGCGACGGGCGTTGCATTAAGCCTTAGCAAGCCCGTAGAAACTACGGGTTAACAGAAATTTTTTAACGGGTCGTGTTTGCGTCAACAGACGATCTGCAGGATTAGAAGTATCAGCTCAGTGGGTCTCATTAATGCCAGCGATAGAGAATATTGCTACCAGTGTACCCGGCCACAAAAAATGACGGCGAAAAATTCGTGATTATACTGTTCCCACACTTTTGTTACGATGATTTCCAACTTATAAAAGTACATGAGCGTGAGCATTCTCGGTCTCATCATATTAGCCTAACCGATTGATTTTGCGCCCAAGCAAAATGTATCGCCAAAAGAAGACATATCCTGCAGAAAGAAAGCAAGAATTAGGATACATGAGAATGCTAAATGAATTACAGTCTTCATAGTTTGGTTTTCAACGTTGGCAAGGCAAAAAGTGCCTTGAAATTTGAGGACACTTACTTTCGACATCATCTGCATCCTGGTCAATTCTTCGCCCATCCCTTTTCATCAGAGCATCACAGAATGGCCAAAGTCCCCAACCTGGTTTAATTTTCGGCTGAGTTTTTTCAAGCGTGATATAAATCAATAGATTAACAGATAAATATTCAGTGAAGTTTATTAAATTTGTTAGATAGGGATTCAAAATATGTAGGGCCTTATTTATGACAGCGAAGAGTCGTAATAGCTCTGTGGACTAATGATCATGCTGCAGCGAATCCTATTGATGCCAGTAGCAGCCCATGGAAACGGGTCAAAAAGTAATATATTTATGCTGGCCAAAACGCATAGTAAGCAATGTTAGAATTGCAAAAAACACAATGTGATAAAATGCGTTCACACAAAAAAAAATGCACGATTGAAAATAGCCGTCTAACGGCTCTAATTTATAGGAGTAAAAGCCTATGAAAGCCATAAGAATCAAGAGGTAGCACTGCGCCCAAGTATCTTTGTAACATCAATAGAAACTGTAGATTTCTTCCTAATACCAAAAGAAACTGTAAAAGTTATCACTAGTAGAGTTGTAGCCTACCCAGAGAGCTGCAGAAACAGAGGTGGACAAACAGTAAGAACCTCGACAACTAGCAATAACTGATTTCTATCACTTATTAGTAAATGCAAATTTTTGCTCGAGTATTTGCCATAAGAATTTTCAAGTAGCAGTAATAACATATTTCACTCAAATACGACAAAAAAAAAACAGTTTTTTCATATAATATAGACAACATAAACTTTCTATATACCAAACAATAAACAATTTTCCTCAATTACTAGTAAGAATGAAATGTTTCCAAATTACTGCTAATAATAAACCTTTCCCACTTACTGACAAAAAAGAAATTTTCCGTGGTACCTGGTAATAGTTCATTAAGTAAATTATCAGTTTTTTAGAACTTCACAATAAGCAATATTTTCTAAGAAGAAATAGTGCGCATCTCACTAAATTCCTAATTGTCTTGGACTAATAGGAAAAATTTACGCATCATTCAAAAAGTAATTATAGCATAATGATGGGACATTTGGATATACCTAAAGAATGATCGAATAGCATCAAAAATTTATTGGCGAGCTAATTCAACAAGTTAAATATTACCAAACGAATTTTTACGGTTCATTATTATTCATCAGTTCAACTAGACAAGTTAAAAAACACATGAAAGTGTCCCTGTACATGCTGAAAAGCTAAAAATAACCACCTGCTGTTGATACCAAGCGTGATTTACGAACGTGGCTTTTGTGCGTAGGTGTGTGTGTGTGTGTGTAGGTGTGTGTGTGTGTGTGTGTGTGTGTGTACGTGCGTTCACCTTTACTTGGTCATAGTAATTTCCTCGACAGTTTTTAACGAGCAATTTTCATATAGTTAATAATTAATGGTGGCCCGTCCAACAAAGTGAACATTTTCAGCTCAAAAATGCACAGCGTTCCATACCTTGCATCGCTAATGAGCGGCCATGTCGGAGCGATCGTGTCAGCTTCCAGCATAGCGCTATCAAAATAACGATTAAATTAAAGCTACCGAAGCGATGGAAAATGGAGTTATTGAACCAATAAAAATATCAAAGGCTGCTGCACACGTTAGAAACCATTACAAAAGTAGTGCATGATCTAAAAAACATCAAAGAATGAATGCGCTATCAAATAAGTAAATACAGTAATTAGCGTACGAGCCGAAAACACCAGAGATCGGTGGCCGGCAAAACAAGCGCTAGGAAGTCACTGTCGAAACAGCTCCAAACTTTAGTGATTAAATGCGTTAGGAAATGAGTGAACACAGTAAATAGCACATGGGACACAACACCGGAGATTTGACGCGTTATGAAACTAGAGAAAAACGTTGGAGCAGATACCAAATACCGAATATGTAGGGTTGGATGCGTTAGAAAAGGGCTGAAAACACTAGCCAACAAGTTTTAACTTCGTATCTGCTACCTGAGTAAATGTTGGTGTATGTCATTAATTTCGGTACTTACGCTGATTCAAATCTGTGCTTAGATTTGTAGCACGTAAGGTTCTTGAGATATTTGTACTTAACCCTCTCGTAGGAATAGCATTCTACGATACGTCTGAAAATGTTGCCAGTTGGCGTTTAGCAGGAATAGCATTGAAGAAGTACAGGCAACAGCGAGTCATTATGGGAAAATGGGACGGGATGGACAAAAACGGTCTTCAAGCGAGGAATAACAAATCGGAGCTGCTTAATATACAGTTGAAAGAATTCGAGTAGCAAATTGCTTGTTGACGAGTCAAATCAGTGAATGAGGCAAAACCATCAAGTGTGGGTATAAGGTTACAATAGGTTAGGTTTAGCATAGTAGGTCAAAGTATGTTAAGGTTACGTTGAGCTAGGTTATGTTAAGCTAGTTAAGTAAGGCAACATTACAAACACATTCGATTGAGCGCCGAAATGAAGCCTTCGAAGCTTGACTTGCCTGAAACTTCAGATAGACGCTTTGGCTTTGCCACTTGGAAGCGAGTTGCCCGTGTTAGAAGCAACGCAATGACGTCACCCTGCTCAAAACTCCATTTACGGAGGAATATTGAGTTTGCAAAACGCCTGAAACTCGATTCAAGAGGTCGAAGACAGTGCAACTGCCTTCCTTAAGTTTCAAACAAGTCAAGCATCGAAGGTTTAATTTTGGTGCCTAATCGAACAAGCTGACGAGTATAAACTTCTCGGGAAGAAGAAATAAGATGGACCGTAAGCCATAGGGCTATCGTTGCAAGGCTAGTTCGCCCCTTCTAGACTATGAGAAGTCGCGCACTCAGAGTATATATATCAGGAAAATAAACCTTACAAATCACTATTTATCCAGCGCTTTGCAATGAAGAAGTCACCTACTGTAGTTCAATATGAGAGAGTTTATACATACCGTACTCGTTCAACTATACTATTCGTTTGTAAACATACGCTCACACGATTAGGGGAAGGTTCGCTTGGGTCATCAAAGTTGCTCTTGACTTGTCCGGAAAAGCAGGCAGGAACTTTGGCTTCGTCACTTTGGATTGTGTTGTAGGTGCTAGAAGCAGCGCGACTACACTGAGACGACTAAAATATCCGTTTTATGGCGTAGGACGAAGTTCGTGGCGTCTCACAAGTAACTGATTAAGGGTCAATGCCAGAAGCTTGAATTAACGAGTCGATGCCAGGGAACCTGTCTGAAAATGGAACATGTCAAGCTTCAATGGCTTAATTTTGCTGACCCAATCGAACACGCCCCTAGCTCCGCTGTGCCAGCCGAGCAGAAGCTCACTGCCCGGTAACGGTGTACATGCAAGGCATATCAAATCTTTTCCACAAAGTACAAACTCTACACAAGAATACACGCTGCAAAATAAAAATTTAGCACAATCGACAAAAACTCAAAAAGAAAGATACAAAGAGCATCGGAGTAAGCTCTCCGCACCGCAAAAGAGCGCTCATTATAACAGCGAGTGCTTTCACGCTACAAAAACGAGCAATTTCTTGCCGCAATAGCGAAGCACATCATGCAATATCTTATGAATAGACGCACAGCTCCAGTATCCCTGAATCGATACACAAGGTGAGACCTGCATGTGAATTAGATATGAGCTTCAACAGCACCATGCACTGCAAAGGAAACGCTACAAAGTAAGCTAGTGTTAATCAATGTAGGATGATCAGGCTTCAGTGAAGCATATCTGTTTGCTCTCTATCACGACGCACATTTTTCCCGATGAATTGCAGTGACACAGATCTCGTTACAGCCCGTGGAGTGTCCGATGGGATGCAGTTTTCGGCGTGTCTTTGCATCTGTCCTTCGGCACCCTAGGGGCCACTAAATAATAGATTTTTTCCCCGAGATAGAGGACTGGCTTTGTTAAAAGATCCCGCTGGCAGCCCTAAAGACATTAAAATCGGCTCAATAGTGGCGTGGCCACTGTCCAGTGAGGAGGTGGCGGTGTCGCTGCTGCAATTGCTCAAGTGAACTAGGCTGGTACAGCAGAGCATACAAGAGCATTTAAATATCCTTGTGGTGTAGAATATTATTTTGTATGCCGCAGCCAGTTCACCGAAGTGGGTTGCGGGCTAGGGGATCCACACGTACGTCGATTCTTATGTTATTGCTTGGACAGCCGACTGACCTTTTTAGCTACTATGACACACTTAACGTTTATCATAAGCAACAGCTGGGCTGCAACTTATTGCAGAGAATCGTGTTCGGTATGGTGGGGTTTGCTAAGATCTAGTGATGGGGCGAATATGCGCATTCGCGGACATCCGCACCTTTTTTGTACATCCGCATCTACTTCCGCGGATGTTGAGATGATGACATCCGCAATCGCATCCGCGGTCCTTGTTCAAAACTGCAAAATCCGTTAAAAGATCTGCATCCGCAGATGTCCAGAATATTACATCCGACCCATCACTACTACGGTCGTGTAGTAATTTAGTTGATCATTATTGTGTTGTACGTTAGAAGACGCCCTGGGGTAGTATTTTTATGAACAATGACAAGATTAGAACATCAACGTTTCAATTTTGGTATTATGCAAAATTTAAAATGGTTACACAGGCGTATTCTGCTATCCAGAAGCTCGAGACAAGCACATGTAAAAAGTAACCTTCTGATAGTTTTATAGTTTTACTGCAGAAACACGCACAAAATGCTGCAAATCGTATTTTCGCAGGGACGCGCTCATAAGGCCAATTTCAGCATTCAACTGAGCATTATCAGTGTTCATAATAATCAGCGTTACAGCACACGCTCCACGCCTGCATTATATTCAGGTGATGAAGTCTCCGTTTCCACAACAAAGGCGATATCACAGAAGAAGAGAGAAGGGGCATACGGTATGACGATCGACACATGGAACCCATGCACGAGGGTGTTCCCACACAAGATTAACGCGCATGGGAACAACAAGTAGGGAAAGAAGAGGAAGAACAGATGAAAGTAAGATCAGTAGGAGTACGAAGGAATGAAGTCGGATGGAAGCAGTTGGAGCACGGAAGACAGACGTCCCGAAGACCTAACTAAGGCTAAAATAACCTACAGGGTCCGCCTAGGGCACTGCTCCCTATAACATAGGATGGGTGAACCTAAACTAACCTAACCCTGAGGCCAATAGCCCATCCAGTGCCTGCCTGAGGTGTACACGGCAAGAACAGCAACACCGCATAACGATGATACATGAAAAATTTAAGACAATAAACACAAAAGGTTGACTGTAAACACTACTGCTAGTTTTTATGCTCGATTCAGCCACTTTCATCACTGCAACGGTGCTGTAATAGAGAAAAAAGAATACTCGCGAAAACTCACAACCCGTAGTATAACACATCACCAGACGATAGTCTTGCACGCATTAAGCCCCGTCCCCGAATAGATAATGGGTCGTACGTTAAATCAATACTAAACGCTATTAAGTAGCACTTAGCCTACTAATACTTCAAACCGCACGTTAATTTGAAAGACCGCACTAAACACTTGTGAGTAGCACTATTTCTTGAGTGCTACACTTCAGCCTTTGTATGCAGAGGACCGAATACTTAACACTGATACCTATGAGTGCAGCACTTGTATTTGAACAAAGTTTACAAAATGACTGTTAAACAGTTTAATATTTATGTACTGAAAAAGATTTATCAAAATGCTTTGTCGTGAAATTTTTAATTTTTAAAAATTGTTTCATTGTAGTTTATCAAAAGCTAAAATATAACTTCACTCCCTCGTGAAAAAAAAAATATTGAGTGTCCGGTTATCATGCTTTCATGTATTCCGTCTTTTAGGCAGCTGCATGGTTGTGTCTGTACTCGGGCAGTCTAGCAGTGGAACGGTGACATGCTTTTGCTTTGAATTTGTTTAATTAAAATACAAACTTTTCGTTAGTGAATCCAGTTACTAGTCACAAATTTTCTTATTACCACGGTAAATGTTATTTCATTATCAATTTATTATACGTTTATTAATTTTTACGGACCGGAACAGATGTGGCAGCGTAGAAAGAACCATTCTGTTTCCGGCTGTCACAGGCCCAGATAAATATAAATGATGCTTATGGACGACACAGCAAAATATACAACGTTTGAAGTAGAAATGGTGATTAATGATTGGAAATTATAGAAGCTTACTAGAAATTACATAATAGTCCTGAAGTCAATTCATTTACCTAGATTCCTTTTCTTCCGGTTGCAGGAAAGCTCCAACGGACTCAAGTCCAATTTTTGGACTGCAATTCATGCAAGTCTTCTATAGAGATTGAGCTGCCAAAAGCAATTGATAAATCTGGAAATATTGCCCGCGTTCCACGTCTGTTTAGTCATACGCTGCTATGCGATGGTTCCAGCAATTAAGTTACCTTTACATTACCGAATCAAATAGACTGTACATTGTTCTATATCTCGGTTCTTGGTTTTGGCTTGTAAGCTCTGTGCACCCATCCATAGTTCTAGTCTCTTGTAAATATTAGTATAATAAAAAACTTAAGTATTATTAGAGTTATTAGTTATTCCTGGTTAATAGACAGGAATGTGCTGCGCGCATGGTCCGCAGCAACACACTCGATGGTACCGTGACCATGCGGGAATAGGTCTAGGCTTGAGTGCAAACCGGAATTAGATAGGTTAAGATAGTTCAGGATAGTCACAAACGTTTGATCATTCTCCGACAGTATAGTTGCATAATCATAAGTCAACCTCAGAGTTCTACTTATTTAGAAATAGGAATCCAATATTTGTGTACTTCTGGTTAAAGATTGAGTTTTAAACGTAGTATTGTAGCGTATGATCTTTTAGTATGAGCTTTCTTGGAATTGGTATGGCTGACGCCAGTAAAAAAGCTGTAGAGTAGAGTATAGAGGTACATTCATTTGTTACAGTTTTCTTGACCCGGTACAAAATTAACAACCGCCCTGCGACAAACTACAAGAAACTAAATGCGTAAGTGCTATGCGAGGCACACTGACGATATGTTAAGTATGCACTTGAGAAATGCCCCGAATTAGCATGTGAAATTTGAGTATAAAACCTTTGAGTACGATACTCAAAAGTCTTTGAGTGTTGAGTGCTTAATTTTTAGTCTATAACAGGCACTCATCCTTGAGTGCTTGGTGCTACTCACGAGTGTTTAGTGTCGATTTAACATACGACCCATTGCATCCAGGAAGCAGAGTTCGGACACACGTTACGCCGTCGCCCATACCGACTCACTGTCGCACCGCTTCAATGGGCTGTTATGAAGGGGTCAGGGAACAAGCAGAACCCATGATGGAGGCACACTCAGCACACATGCACTTAATACGTGCATAATGCAATAATATACAATATGAAAAAAGTGTTTTCAATTACAACTTTCAATAATATTGCTGCTTAATATCTAGATAAAAGGAGCTGGGGAAGCTTGCGTACCTGCATACATCTACAAATTGATCGACGGTCTGCATAGGTGCTGGAACAAGGTTGAGATTAAGCGTATAAAGGGACTTTCCCCTCTCATGTTCGACATTTTCAGCGCCTGCATGCAGACACAAAAAGCAAACGCGGCTCGCACAACCACTGCAGCGAATTAATAACAACGATAAGCCAGCGCTGCAGAACACAAGAACATAATTCACCGTAATGTGCTTGACCTTCGTTCAGTACTGTAATGCTGCTGACATTCATACACGGCGATAGCAACCCTCTGCACTGAAGGAGTGGAAGTCAGCACTGCAGCAGCAGTGCTGGGAGCAGCACTCGTATGTCCTCCTCACCAGAACGGATGACCTCCAATCACGCCAGCAATAGAGCGCCCGTGATGGTGGTACTCAGCCGTCGCATTCGGCCAGTTCTGGTACAAGGCTAGTGGGAATGGCTTTGTTTATATCTGAAACTAAGCGTGCCGTCAGGACCGCACGGTCGCAGGATGTGAACAGCTTCAGAGGCTGATATGGTATGGTATATATAAGGTAGGTATTTTAAGCCTGCCTAAATTACCACTAAGCGGTTTTTAGAGAGCAAATGGAAGGGACATATAGTAGGTCGATAGTTACGTGGAACTCATGCGTGAATGTGCTCCCACACAGGATCAACGCGCATGGGAACACCAAGGCGGGAAAGAAGAGGAAGAACGGACGAAGGTGAGGTCACTAGGAGCGAGAAGTCGGAAGGAAGCAAAGTGGGCACAAAAGACAGCCGTCCCGAAGGGCTAACTAATGGCAAATGTAACCTACAGAGTCCCCTTGAGGGCGCTGCTCCCCATAACATAGGCTGGGCGAACCAACACTAACGTATCCCTATGGCCTATTGCCCATCCCATGCCCTCCGAGGGGGCTTCAGAACTGACTACTCTCGCATGTACCAGCTTCCGAAAATCTAGTTCAACATGTGCACCACATGCTCGTGTTATGGGGGGTTACGTTCTTGTAAAACTGCATCAGTCGAAACTGGTACTTATACACATAATTAAAGAGGGATGCGTTGCCATCTCGTTTAAAAAGCCCCATAAATGATTATTCTTATTCAAGACTTATTTTCAAATTAAATAAAAGTTAGAATAGTACAATAACGTTATTGCTCTGAAGAGGTCAAACGCCAGCTATTTCGAAGCTATTGCTATCGCCAGCATTTAACTCGCTATGGTCGAACTGGAGGCAGAAGTCGGTAGGACGCCTTCGTGTAAGAATTACTGACACATTTCATCGGTTCGGGAATGTGCCGCGGTCAGCTAGCACAAGTACATATGATATTTCTTCAAAAGTATATTGAATACCTCTATGCCAGGACATGAAAATGCGCTCTTAGTCCATAGATCATGAAATCAAACCATATAACTTTTTATTCATGGCGATCCTGAAAGGAATAGGCTACAGACTATCTAATATGTACAGCCGACGGCAGTGCATACAGCTACAAGACAGGGGCCAATCAATGAGCAGCAATGTAATGTAGTACGTAATGTTACTATCAGTCTAATAAAACTCCAGTGAAAAGCTATGCCTAGTGCATTTGTACCATGTTCCTATGTGTACTAAAAAAGTGCATTTATTTATACTTTATACTATGATAGAAATTAAGTTAATGAAGCATAAGATATTGTTGCTTATATGGTTATACAGTGAAGCATCACATTGCCTGAACCAAGAACCGCACAACACATTATACTTTGCGAAAATCCGAGACCCGCGCCCCTAGAACCCGTGCCTCTAGAACCCGTGCCCCTAGAACCCGTGCCCCTAGAACCCGTGCCCCTAGAACCCGTGCCCCTAGAACCCGTGCCCCTAGAACCCGTGCCCCTAGAACCCGTGCCCCTAGAACCCGTGCCCCTAGAACCCGCGCCCCTAGAACCCGTGCCCCTAGAACCACGGACTTAAAATGAATACGTTAGTTTCTCAAATATATTTTGCTCTGGCAAGGAGGTTACGTTTTCGTCGAGTTTGTTTCTTTGTCGGTCTGTGTGTTTATCTGTCACCAAAATATCTCAAAAAGTTATGGACGGATTTTTACGGAATTTACAGGGATAGTTGGATATGTTAGGAGGAAGAGATCGTTTCTTCCGTCTCTTTGTCTCTTTTTTTTTTTCTTCATGCTATAACTCAAAAACACGGATTTTTACGAAATTTGCGTGAGTTGTTAGGTATATGACGAAAAGTAATTGACCAAATTGTGACGATCTGTCTATTTGTTCATTGTCTCTGTGTTTTATTTTATACTTGTCAGCAAAAACCTTAGAAAGTTATGAACGGATCTTTATAAAATTTACAGTAATTGTTAGTAATGTTCAGAGACAAATTATTATATTTTGCCGATCATCGATTGGTCCATTTGGGTGTTCGACTAATGTTTACAAGCAGCATAACTTGAGAAGTTATAAACAAATCTGCAAGGAAATTGCAGATGCTGTTGTAACAGTCGAAACGTACAAATGATTCGATTTTGGTGTTGTTTGAAACGAAATTATAGTTTGAGAACCAATTTATATTCTTTATTAGCGTAGCCTTGCTTGGCGGAGGTATGCGCTCTCAGAGTGTGCTAATTTGGACTTCTCTACTGCATATCATAACAAATTGAAGTACTTTTTCCGACGTAGTAACTTAGATTATATGCTGCACTGTGGTTTGACATGAACAACTTTAGTACTTATATGATCCTAGTCAAACGCATTAATGATTCCTGAAAGCGAGTAAATAAGTAAAATTAATCTATCTATGTGCTTGTGCGTACTTAGATTACACCATATACTCTATAACTGGAAATATTAAGCAAATGTAGATAATGCTTGAGCAAAATGCGGGAAATTTTTGATCCTTAGATAAGTACTACAAAGGCTGGCTTCAGAAAGGATTAGAACACTGCACGGTCTTTGCACAGATTGACGATTAAACTATTCACCTGCATAGTTAATTGGATTTTTACGACGCCTTTTGGCTAAATCTTTTCTAAACAAAAACTTTTATGTAATTTTTACCCAACCTACAAACAGAGTGTTAACTATCTTATAGCACGGGCACGTTTAATTGGGCACCGAAATTAAGCGTTTGAAACTTGACTTGCCAGGCACTGCAAACAAAAGCTTTGGATTTGTCACTTTGAAACGCGTTGCGCTACGTGAAGAAGTAACGCGATTACACAGAGCCTGCTCGAAAGTCCTTCTTACGGAGCACGACAGAGTTTCCGGAAGCCTCAAGGGTAAGCGACTGAACGTAAAAGCCTGAAGCTCAATTGAGAGGTTGAAATAAACGCTCATTCGAAGACTTAATATCGGCGCCCAATCGAACACTCTTTGACGAGTGTGAATCTCATAGGAGGAAATAGGACGAACTGCAGGCCATTGGGCTTTCGGTGCAAGGCTAGTTCACCCTTTTAGACCATGAAGAGTCGCGCGTTCAGAGGACGACGTTATATATGTAGGTTAGCATAGCCGCAAATCTAGGGTGTCGGGTTGGTGGTCTCTCTTCACAGCCCAATTTGCTTCCCTCTATTTTCGTATTCCTACGCATGATGTTTTCTTATCCCTACTTTGCTCTTCCTACTTGTAGGTATCCTGAGCGTTTATCTAACAATGAGGGACACTCTCGGGAAAGGATTGCACTTTTTCTGCCTCTTGTATTGCTTTCTGAAACACCATTGCAGCAACCGGGGCCCTATAAACGCTGTCAGTAACTATATATGCCATGACAACTTAATAATAAAAATACGCCAACTTTTCTGCGATGCAAGCAGCGTTCTATTGCAACAAGTAACTTGTACTGGATCAATGTATAGAGGAATCCATCAACCGAGTGAAAAATAGATTCCTCTAGCCCAGAATGTCCCAAACTGCCGAAAATCCAAACAAACAACATGTGTTTTTTCAGTTACCAAAAATTTATCGGTAATCATATAGAAAAAACTTCAGGTAAATTCTTTTCCGATTGATTTCAAATGACAATTTCATTTTTTTTTTTGAGTAAAAACTGGGAAATCCAACATTCACAACAATTTCAAATTATACAGATTTCTCCTGTATGATTTACATCCAACGAAGTTATACAGAAAAATCTTATTTCAGATCTCATTCGATTTTTTATTTCAAAGAGCTTAGACTCTCCCTCAAACTTAGTAACGAAGTTCCCTTTGTGTCCCAAGTTTTGCCCGAATAGTTAATATGTTTCTAGCAATGGGCTTGAAATCATTGAAGAAACGAAATCGTTAGTAAAATTTTCATTTCGTGAATTTTATGCGTTGATATTGTGTCCGGTGATTTCAATAAAATATTATTTTCTAAGCCGTACACGCATTTGTTATACTCAGGGACTGAGATATTAATCCAGAGAGCGTGTGATGTCTACACAGAAGTACGCTGGAACGCACGATGTGGCGCCTTACTGTACTCATCAGTAATGGGTCGGATGTCATTTTTGGGACATTCTCGGATGCGGATGCACGTGCGGATGTTGCTATATTGGCATCCGCGGATGCAGATGTCAAAAAAGGTGCGGATATGCCGCGAATGCGAATATTCGCCCCACCAAAAACGCACACACACCCCTTCTCAAGACGGCAGTTTATACAAGACTTTGGGGGAAAAAACTTAGATAGTACTATGTAGACAGGGCCAGCACTCGCACACATTTCAATCCAAATGAGAATTTGCAGTTTTCAGCACTGTGTGGGTGAGCTTAGTGTACAGTGATAAACCTACGCCTCCTTTGCTGCAGATTTTGCAGTTGATATCCGCGGATGCAGACGTTACCATCTTAGCATCCGCGGATACAGATGCGGCTGCGGATGTCCGAAAAGGTGTAGATGTTTCACAGTTGCGGATGCCAATATTCACCTCATCACTACTACTCATCGACAGCCGTAATTGTGTTAGCTTAGGTTCGAGAGAAAAGTGAGGTGGGAGGCGCTTCAATTATAAAGCTGGAACTAGAGTACTCTGAGATCGCATACTGCCGCCAAGCAAGGCAATGATAACGAAAAATTCAAATTGGTCCGGAAATTAGGATTTTATCATTATCATTGCCAATAATTTTGTCATTTGTGCCTCATGATATTAATAACAGCTTCTGGAGTCATCTTGGAGGTCCGTCCCAAACTGTCTGAGTTATGTTCGGACAAACATAGAAAGAAGAACAGAAACAAACTGACAAACAGATCAACGTAAAAATTTTCATGATGATCTGCTTGTCATTTGCTCCTAGTAATAATCCAAACAACTCTTGCAAGTTTCATTAATATTGGGCGGTAACATTTTGAGCTCTGCTGCCGAGGAAAAAAGTCAGACCGATAAAAGGTCGAACAGATATTTACGAAAAGTTGATCATCTGCTCCTCCTAACATACCTAACAATCCCTGTAAATTTCGTCAAGATATGTGCATAATCTTTTTAGTTACCATGACGACAAACTCAATAAAAACATAATCCTCTTGGTGGAGGTAACAACCGTGAATATTCTCTCAAAAATTGATACAACGGTGGAAAATAAACGCGAATTCGCATAAACTGGATACGTATGTATAAAAACCAATGAACACCTAGCTGGTGCACAACTCTGGAGGCTGATGAGTTTGAAGAATGACTTTTTCGACAAGTTTGACATACGCCACTTTTACGACGAACTCGTGAGACTAACACAGCAGAGACTGAAAATCTTGATGCTCACCGCCTTGACGACCAGTAGGCACTACTTTCACAGCTCCAGACGCTGACAATTTCGACATCAATATAACAAGGTACTCATTTTGTACGGTTTACAACCTCCCGTTCTGTTTCGAACATAGATACACAGTTGTGGGATTAGTTTAGACATGATTAACACTGAAGACCAGAAGCAGGCAGATCCAGAGCGCTGAAACTGAAACTGTTTTAGCTCGCCCAAAATCTGCATCTCCGGGAATCACTTTCTACAGAATACGCACTGAAGGGCAATGGAGATCACTCGGGAGCCTGCGACCCCGGCAATGCTGGGCCGCACAACGGACCAAACAGCTTGAGAAAACGCAGCACTGAGCCACTTCTGCTTCCTGGAAGGTCGTGCAGGGAACATTCAACATTCATGATGCACGCGTCTGCCTACATTTGCTGGCAAGGGAAGACCGGTGCAGCAAGCTGTGAGGTACAAAATGATTCTCTAGGATCAGCCTTACTAGGAGCATTCGCTGGAATATTATATAACAATAAATACATCACAGTACAGTGACTTTTGCCAAGAACAAAACGGCAACTGCAGCACTATACGATATGATTATCATACCTAAATACTTAGAATAATTTACAGATTATTGCAGCACTGTGCAAGCGGGGAAGTGGCCAGCGCACGCAGGTGTCTACTAAGTTGTTCGTCAGGGTATCTGTTTGATGTTCGTGCTTCTTCGGCAATAGCGGATACTGTGCTATGGTGAGAGCTGTGAGTTTACGTAAGGACTCTAGTTACAGATGGGCGCAACTACAGATAGAAATGATACAAATATGCAGCCAGTAACATCCAGCAAAATAGTTACATTCTACGTTCAAATAATACGTCTTGCCGTAGGTTTACAATAGAGCAGCGAAGCGAGGTAGCCAACACGCAGAGGCAGCTGTGAATACGGTTACGGTTAAAGCAGCAACAACTGATGGACATCGTGGACACCGAGCTATAATTGTAGCAGAAAATGCTACAATGAATCGACCTTCCATAATTTTCCGGTAAAAATGTAACTGTAAAGAAACCATGCAAGTTAGTTCTCTGTGCTAACTATAATACACATTCATTACTAAATAATAATGTCACAGAAGTAATACAGTGTGGGGTTATACGAAGCAAAATATTCGTATGTGTACGTTTAATAGAACCGATACAAAGCACAATGTAGTAGGAGAGGAGTAGTATTTCTTACTAGATTTTAAGCAACTGTAAATTAATATTTGCAGTGAACAGCTGTATAAGAAGTTCGATAAATTTTCACTAACCACCTTCTTAAAACGGATATTTTCCGTGCATAGCTGAGCAGTATGTATATTGAAATAGTTTAAGCTGTAATAGCAATCTCTGATGATTAACTCATTAACACACACAAACTTAAACACGCAATTGGAAGACAATCACTTCACCCAGTAAGCGCAAACAACTTCTACACACGTTCATACTGGTGGTAATCAAACTTATATACTACCTTTGATTTCAACACATAGATCGTTGTAAAACAGTACTTGTAGTCGGACTTTTCATCTTGACAAAATCTCTATAGGATATTGACTTCGGCTTCTTTTCACGCCATTGGCTAGTACGCTCTAGAACGCAGCTTACCGTCGTTCAGTGGCTAGTGATTTTGTCTAATGACGTCATTTCTAGGAATGATCGGGTTGACATGGACGACACAAACTAGTTCCAATTTCGCATCGCTATTTATGCCTAATTGATGAACTCCACCAATCATCGGCAAAGTTGTGGAAGTGGTTGGCCAAGTTAGGTCGTACCGCATTACTAACGCAACTGCAATAGTGTTAAGGACCTCAGCAGCGCCGACAAAGACGTTCTGCCAATTAATACGAAAACAACAGCAAAGATTGGGAAGAAAAACAGAACTAAGCGTTTGAAAATCATGAGAACAACTTTATTCCTAAGTTTAAAAACTGTTGACGTTCTCTTCAGTCTCAACGAGTATAAGTTTCGTATTATCAGATACAGAACGATCAAACTGCATATTGCAAGACATAGCTTGTAAAAATGAAACCTGCATATTGCAAAACAGACATGAAAGTTATTACGGGAATTTTCTCAGTATTTCCTATGATTTACCAACTGCTGTAGTTCATCGTCTCTGATTTCTTCTGAGCTATTAAAAAATCAAACACAATAAACGTATCTTTGAACATATACCATAAAATTTGAGAAGAAAGGCATCAATAAGCCTGCAGACATAATAAGAAAAGGCAGTTGTAAAAATGGTTGGTAAAAACAACTACCTCCCTCATAATAATGGTAATACGTATTGTGGTGAGGTCTATTTTTTCCGTAGGAGAATGTATTAATATGGCAATATTCACTGTCAGCAGAATGTCTTCAAGTAAAGTAAAATGTATTCCCCAAATTCGATAAGTATAATCAGTGTAGATGTTACACAAGCCCGTGAAAAACGATGTGTTTGTTGCCAATAGCTAGCAAATTTCAACTCCTCCAAATGAAATCCAGTGGTACAGAAAGTAGATATACATAGAAAATTAACTGTTCAACTGTACGGTGACTATTGTTTATAATATTCTGTGCAAGTATTGCTCACGTTGGGAAAGCTATGGAAACGCCCGAGTGCGTAAAGTTTAGTACACAAGGCTAGTCTTACAATTGCCATAATGCGTGTAGTAGAATAAATTGCGCAGGATCAGCTATGCAATTGCCCGTATACGTCAAGTTTTACACGAGAATATATAGTGATACAGTGCAATTGCCTTTGTGCGTGAAGGAGTAGTGTGCAGAGGAATAGTGTGGCAGTACTTGCCACGTATATATTTAATACGTTTTGTTTTAGAAGCTTGTCGTATGACCTATAGGCTTATTACTCCAACCCCCACAAATTCCCAAAACCTTTCCGCAAGCAAGAGTCGCACAGCCCCGGCCATGCAGGCACTGCCGCAGTGCCACCGCAACACCCGGCAGTGCAGCCATGAACTAGAGGTTTAAATCTGTCAATTAGAGCCCAGGTCCGACCTTGCAGAATTTTAAAGCAACGCACGCAGCACATTGTGACGGCAGGAGAGCGTTTAGTGGAGCAGCTGCAGTCGTGTTTCTTGCGCCTGTCGTAGTAAAATTAATTGCCAGGCGACCTTGGCCCACAAGTATATTAGAAGGAAGCGTGAAGAGTATCGACTAACTAATTTTATTTCGCAATTGCGATAAAGCGCAACATAATAACAGGACGATTTTGGTAGAAAATAATGTATCAGATAGGAATATCACAGGAGTGTAATGCATCAAAAATATTGTACCATTAAAATTGCGCGAGCGCTAAATGCGTCGGAGCTACAAAGTGACCAGCAATACGAAGTGAGTCATCAGTCTATATGATAGCAAACTCTACGAGTTATCACTTGCTCGAAAAAAAAAATTACGTCCCAACGCTGAAATTATAATGTTCATAATTATATTAATGTGTGCCTGCCGTCCTGCGGGCATCCCAACTCTGTTTCAAGAGATTAGGGTTTCATAAAATATCACAGATAATTGAACATCAGTGGGTGAAAAGAAATAGTATAAAAGAAACACAGGAATAACAATTGGGTTTACTCAGATGACTTTCAAACATGATATATACGTGAATACGGCGCTATATATACATGATTTTGTAATATATGTATTTTAGGTTAAAACAAAAGTAACGTCTGGAAATCTGTGAATGCAACTTCTAAGGTGATTTAACAGAATTTTAGGATGTCTGAAGGAATCACGTAATATTTTTATGGCTTTTAGCTTACCTAAACCTTTTAAATTTCATTTAGTAGGATAAGCTAACTTAAGTTTCATCAAATGAATATTTCACTTACATGTGTGTCCAAAGAGATGTTCAGTCGCAGATTGATGTAAGATTTTTAATGATCAAAGGAACTCCGCGATAATAAAAATTTACAAAAATCACTATCTTTACAGAAAAGAACGCCTAAATGAAAGAACTCCGGGGATATGCTGAGCAAAATTCAGAGGTAGACATTTTGGCCTTGAAGAAGAGGCCCCAACAAGACATCCAATTAAGTTTGACGATAAGCTCCTTTTGGCACGAGGTAGAATAGAGCATTGAGTTTCAACTGACGAGTTGACCAGCAAGCTTTATGCAACTTCAGTTGGAAAATAATAGGCAAGAAGGCTTCAATGAAGTCATACAAATGGTTATCGGCTGTTTCAAGTGTCTGGAGATGATCCAGTACTCGGAACGTATACAGTAGTGGCCAACATATAAGGAACAGAACATATTTTTAAAAGAGTTATCACTTAAAATATTTTGCATGCAAAGTGATAAAATTTTCACACTATATAGCTGGAAACCGTATGTATGATATTAAAAGAAGGATTTTACACTGATCTTCATCAGCAAGTAAGTATTCAACTTAAAAAAATGATCATTTTACCCCCGCCAAAAGTTAAGGAACACTGTTAACTTATTTTGATCAAGGTGATAACATTCGATTTATGCACTTTTAAACAACTTAACTGATAGTTTTCATGATATATGACAATTTTGGAACTGTTCTAGTAATCTGGTAGCAATAACAGGCAAGGCTTCTACTCGTGAAGCACAAGAGCTTATTCTAGGAAATTATAAATGAGCAATTTCTAAAATTGCTGGTATCGTAAGGAAGATACAAAGTATTGTGTGTATATATCGTGCTATTAATAGATACAAGAGTGATTAAACACTTAAAACAAAGCCGAAAACCGGCAGGCCTTCAATGACTTCAAAACGGGAAGATCGACTGATCGTCAGAATGTCTTTTAAAAATAGTTTTGAGACAGCAACATGAATTTCTCGGATATTTCATGATCAAACGGAAAGGGCAATCTCTAGAAAAACCATTTCTTGCAGGGTAAATAAAGAAAAATTGTTGGTTAAGATTCCACCATGCAAACCTTTTTAATATCAAAGGAAAATCAGAAGATCTGTCTTAACTACGCCACAGATCGTATTAATATTGCATGGACAATTGATCAGTGGATTGATTATGTTTCACTTTAGTGATGAATGTATATTCAACTTTTTCGGATCTAATGGTAAGGTCCATGCAAGATGTAGAAATAGGGAACTGTTATTTGCTACATGCGTAAAGATTCTTAGATAGTGAAGTTTGGAGATGAGAGTGTAATGGTGTGGCGGATTTCGTCAGCAGGAGTTGGCCCCTTTGTTCGCATAGATGAAAAAATTAATGTCATTGTACATAAAAAAAAACTACTTCGCAAACATGCTACTCCTGACTTACCTAATGGGACAGCAGAAAAAGCTAAAAAGCAACAAGTTTTCTCAAAGAGAAAAGGACGGAATTAATGAAGTGTCCACCTTAGAGTCCTGACTTGAATCTTTTAGAGTGTCTGGAAGGTCATCGGAGAAAAGCTCAGAACAGAAATCCTCAAATTTTAATGAATTATGGCATTTTCTGAAAGATGAATGGGAATGGGAAAAGATCACTAGCAATTTTGTAAGAAATTAATTAGCTTGTGAGTTCGAAGGTGCAATGAAATCATCTAAAAGATGGGAAAGTTTACGTAGTATGGATGTTTTATCAAAATTATCCATGCATAGAAGTAAAAAATTAATGATGTTACAAGGATATCTGAAGTGTTTATGAACTTTAAACGGGAGCAAAATGTGCCTTTATTTGTTTGTTTGTTTTTTCAAGTTGAGGAATAATTTATGGATAATAATGAAAGTAAAATCGTGATATGTAATTCATACATATATGTTCCAAGTTTCCTCATAAACCCCACCATACATTGACTGGTCACTGAAATCGGGCCTACCGTAATTGGGCCTGGAGGCCGATTTATGCAAGTGTTAATAAAATGAGTTCTAATCATCACAGAAACCTCAAACAAAGATTAAATTCTTCGGCGTGCCATAAGGAATGCATTGCAGAGCAGGGAATCTAAATTCACAACCATATTTCTTCAGTAGGTTGTCATCATAATTCTAGGAATGTTAAAGTTTAAGAGAAAAAATAGACTCAATGATGCTACACGTAATGTACCTTAATATCACATGCAATTGAGGCTTTTTTCCAATGACGGGTTTGAAGCACCAACCTCAGAAATTGATGTATGTAGAGCTTTTGGTAGACTTCATGCCAATAGTCGCAGCAAAGGTGATATTAAGAAAACCCAGTACTGTTGAAAAAAGAATTAAAATCACAGTAATACTACATTAGTGCCTACCAACAAAGTAAAAAATACATGTTCACCTATGGGATAAAGATACAGTACCAAGACAGCCGGAAAATGATATTAAAACATAAAAACTTATGGCTGATACAACTCTTCACTACTTGAACCATCTAAAGCTGCACATCGCGATTGTCAATATCATTTCAATAACTGCCTAGGTATATTACACCACTTTGTGGTTGTGTATGTTATATCACTTCATGGTTTCCTATGTTGTATCAGTTTTTGGTTTCCTAACTTGAAACAAATCGTGTTTGCCAGAGTTAAATCACTCCACAGTGGCCTACATTACAGCACTTCAGGGCGGCCAATGATATATCACTCAACAGCTGTCAAAGCTACATCATTTCACGTTTGCCAATGCAATATCACTTCACGGCCGCCAATGCTATAGCACTTAACTGCTTCCAATGCTAGATCACTTCACTGCTTCCAATGCTGGATAACTTCCCGGCAGCTAGTGCTTCATCACTTCACTGCTGGCCGGGCTCCATGACTTTATGGCTGCCAGCTGCTCTAACTCACCTTTCAGCTCTGCTGTTCGTTCTGATATCTCGCTTAGCCGGTATGCCAAATGTATTTCATTAACATTTCCATCAGACGTTTAGTTGCCGTTTCATTATAAATCGAGCATGCCCTGAATTTGAGAAGCTTCTGTTACGCAAAATGAGACCGTTTATTTCAGTAACTACTGCAAAATAAGTTATGGTAACTGCAAATATCAAACGATGTCATATACAGTTGATTCAAGTAATTACATATGAAGCCTTAATATTTTTGAGAATTTGTTGCGCATAGAAGTTTTTAGAGGTATGTAAAAGTTTGCCAGTCATTACTGGAAGTAAAAGAATTAAGTCAGCCTAAACAAAGTACGAAAAAGTAATGGGAGATCATATAAAATGCGTCTGCGGCACCTACTGTCACACCCAATTGCGGGAATGAAATCTGCCTTATGGTCCAGTGTCCAGTCAGTGTTTGGTGTGGTCTACGGTTTACTGTATGAAAATTTTATAAATGTACATAGAAAAGCTTTCTAGTAGTAAATATTTAAAAATATATTGTTGTCCGTTCCCTATGTTTTGGCCACTACTGTATATGCCGACTTTATTGCTGGAAGCCATGCTGAGTGGGTATCACGATACGATCCTATTGTTGTTAGTGAACTCTATCTATATATTGGTATCTAAAGATAAATTTTCACTTATGAAAATCTTAGGCGCCACATACAATGGTTTGGAAAAGGGAATAAATCAAAGCACAACAGAAGAGAGAATTACAAGCGGAGATTTTTTTTTTTGCGCTTGATGGATTCTAAAGAAGTTATCCAATTTGACTTGGTACCAACTCACGGAACGACTACGTCTGCAAGTCTATTGTCAACAAATACGTAGAGCGACGAGACACTGCGTATAACCCAAAAAAGGCCGAAATTATATAATTGACTTCTCATAAAAATAGAAATGCGTTGAACATGTTACTAATACGAAAGTTGGCAGCATAGTGTTGGAGTATATAAATAGTCTCTTAAGTGAGTCGCATTGAAGTGATGCCCCATCAGGACAATGCACACGCTACGCGGTAAAAGCCACGTCGCAAAAGCTTGAAAATCATTCATGGAAGAAAATTCCTACACTGCTTCGTCCCCCCACCCCCCCCCCTCCTGATAGTGAGTGAGATGATAAGACGCTGATAAGACCGAAACAAATGAGTGTCATACAAACATAATACAACTTATCATTAAGGTCAGCACGAAATACAAATAGAACACAACGGGCAGACAATGAACAAAACAATCGTAATGAGACAGCTTCGCCCAATGCCAGCAAGCGAGAGAGGCACTGAACAGGCGCATCTCGTCATTGGTGACAGCACGAGACAACGCGGCTCTATATTTATATAATATATATATATATATAGCAGAAGCGTAATGCAATCCCAGCCATGTATGTTTGAGTTACCACAAAGCGAAATATTAGGAGTAACCCTAGTAACAATGTTTTTTTTCACTTGAAAATTGGAGGTAGACCGGTGTGATTTTACTCGCATTTTAAGTAACTTTATATTTTCAATACCCGCGGATGCGGACAGCTGAACGCAATAATGACGAGTTGAATAACTATAAAAAAATTTCTAAAGAGCTTCAGTCACAGATATGCACACTGATATCCTTGGATGCAGCAGATAAACTATTGCATTTAGCTTAATGATTTTTTTTAGAAAAAATGGAAGAAAACTTATTGAATGGTCAACTTATTAAGCGGCAACATAGAATAGCACCACACAAGCGCGGGGGATTTTAGAGGGTGGGGATGCTACTCTGTGGTTGCTTTAGGGAGTCGCCGACTACTGCCCGAGCATTAATGGTCTTAAAGGACGGAAGTAAATTTCATGATATAAAGAAAATACTACCTACATGTCGCATCAATCAAATTAACTTAAAATTTGGTATAAATGAGAAAAAAATTGCTAAAAACAGTGGGCTATCGTAATCGAACAGAGAAGCCACAGTTACAGTTAGCAATTGTTTTTCGTACGCTCTATCAAAATTTGGGTCTTTGTATCCAAAATCATTGTATTTGGTTCCTATAATTATGATCTTGGTGAGGTTCATTGGTTAAAGGCACCCAGATTTTGTCACTGTAACTGAACAGCTCTTTTATGTAACTAAAAAAAACTGTTATAAGTACAGCAAAGTGAGATTGCCACTAATACGACAGAGGTGCTGAACTGAAAAGGTTGATTAAGTACAAAAAAATGAACAGTTCGAAACGTGGAGAAGCGTTAAGAAAAAACATATATTATAAGCCCACACGGTATCTATACAAAACGGGCATATTAAGAACAAATAAATTAAGTAGTCAATTCATGTAAGGTTATTAAAAAATGTGTAAGATATGCAGGGTCATGCTTTATCTCTACACAGAGCAGATAAATAGAAAAGAAATATAGAGATCGAATCATATCGTGTAAGATCGGTCTATTCGGTGTACACAGCGTAATAAGGCAGCCGTCATCGACCCAGAAAGCGACGTCGAGTTATGCTGATATCGTACGTTCTAACTTATTAGGACTTCAGACTGCAGCGTTCGTTTCGCCCCTTTGGAACGCTTTATTGGTGTATGTAAGCTGATGTAATCTGATTCTGTTTGAGACGGCCGAGGTAGGATTGAACTGTAGGAATCCTCAAGCGTAATCGACTTTTGTTTAACGCCGTAAACTTTCTCCAAAATAGGAAGACAAAAGCTCCTGACTAACGTTCCGTACAAGTTACAGTTCTTTCGTTAGCTAGCTGAATGCAACCTCACCATCCTGATCGAATACATCGAAAATTTCCTGCGCAGGCGCGTATTTCATTACTAGACATTGTGTTAAAAATACCCTTTTTTTTACTAAAGTCATATTACCTTCAGCTGGTAGAGGATGCGCCATAGGGTTAGCTTCGAGCATAATGTCAAAAGGAGCAGCGCCCCCCGAGCAACCCCATGGGTGTCATGTTCTTACCTAAGAAGTTCTTCGGGGCGCCTTTCCTGTGCGCCCATTTTACTTTCTTTTACTTTCATATCCACACTGCTACTGATGATGCTTCACTCTGTTCTTATATTCCTTCTGAACTTGGTGTTCCCAAGCGTATTGGGTCAATATAGGACCACTCCCGCGCAAGGGGTCCATGTTTCTATCGCAAATCTAGTATTTTTCTAATTTCTTTCGTAGTTAGATCTCTTTTGTAATGAACAAAGAAGCTAAGACTATTCAGCATAACAATACTGATATCACACTGGGATAAAAATTAGAGAGATAAACGTAGCAAGTATGCAGAACAACTTACCGAATACCGCATCAAAGCAACTCTAAATTGCCAAAACAAGGCAAGAAGAACATAAATTGCCGAGCTAAATAGAGTCTCAGCAGCTATATCAACTGCATCAGGAGCAAAGGTAAGAAACCGTTGCGTGCAGCATAATGTGTTACTTAGTGTGTTCCGATAGTGCACGAGGGAAGTACTCACTAGAAAGGTAGTAAAAGAAAGATGACTAGAGCAGCAATACACAGTCGCATCGCGCTGGATGTTTTCTAGCTAAGCGAAGCACGCAACGATAGTTCAGAAACAATCACAACGTTCAGAAGTTAACACCCTGTTAATAGAAGATCAACGAAATACTGTAATTTTAAGCAAAGCACACAAAAACAGCACATAAAAATCATATCATAGTACACAGAAGCAAAAAGATAGGTCTCACATACAAAAAGCGAAGCCATCGGAAGTTTTTCAAAGAAAGAGCACCTAAAGAATCAGGGCATCAGCCTCAGAAGCAGAGACAAGGAAGCGATAGCAAGCAGCACACAGAGCAGAAGAGAAGAGCGAGAGAGCTAAGGTGACCTGGTGTCGGGAATTGCGGCCATAGCGGCGGCCCGGGGCACGGCATAAAACAATCCTGCGCTGCGGACAATGGCTGGACAAACGACTGCTGCGAGGGCTCTATGTGGGGGAGGGGGATCTGGGGAGGCGGTGCTGAGAGAATGCGAGAGTCGGTTGAGAGGCGAGCTGGCGGTGGGGAAGACAAGTAACGCAAGGAGCACGGTGGGAAGACAAGACTAGTAATGCAAGGAGCACGGTGGGGAAGACAAGTTACGCAAGGACCACGGTGGGGAAGACAAGACTAGTAATGCAAGGAGCACGGTGGGGAAGACAAGTTACGCAAGGACCACGGTGGGGAAGACAAGGCTAGTAATGCAAGGAGCACGGTGGGGAAGACAAGTTACGCAAGGACCACGGTGGGGAAGACAAGACTAGTAATGCAAGGAGCACGGTGGGGAAGACAAGTTACGCAAGGACCACGGTGGGGAAGACAAGACTAATAATACAAGGAGCACGGTGGGGAAGACAAGACTAGTAATGCAAGGAGCACGACCTGGAGATATGAGGGTCAGAAGAGCAGAAAAGAGAGGAGTGTAATACAGAAAGAAGGAGAATAACGAGAAGAGAGGAGAGCAGGAACAGAAGAAAAGATGGTAAAAAAAGAGAGGAGAGTAAGAAAGAGGGTAAAAATGAGAAGAAAAGAGAATAAAAACAAAGCGAGGATACAATGAGAAGAGAGATAATAAAAACAGAAGAAAAGAGGGTAAGAAAAAGTAAGAACAGAAATGATGAATATAGGAAAAAACGAAAGAGGATAATAACACGTGGAGGATGGCATGAACAGAGTGGAGAGTTGGAGCTATCGCGAGGCAGTGACTACAGAAGCGCAACAAATGATTGCGACAGCATAAGAAACAAGAAAACTTGAAAAAAAGGAGAACAATAAAACCCGGCGAGGAGACAGAAACAGAAAGGAAGACAGTAAAGGCCTGTGAAAGACCACAAGAAAAGAGAACAATAACGCGGAAAGCAGGACAACAAGAAGAAAAGAAAACTTCATAGAAAACAAACCGAGATGTGAGCGAAATCCAAATTTATCGATCCGCTAGTTTAAGCCGCTCGGTACGGTCGACATCTCTATATGCCAGGAGCAAGTCCTCATCAATAAAACGAGTGCATTATTTCTTTCCCTGGAAGCCTGGATAACATTTTGAACAGCGTCTCCAAAATAAATGCAAGTATTGTATTTAAGGTCTGAATTAAACTGAATGTGAGCTTAAGTGACTACTATGAAGTGATCACCAAAAATGAGCTCCTGCACGGAACAGCCAAGTTTCCGTACAGGGAGGGTTAAGTCTTCTTCCAGACAACGTGGTGTTTCAGGGGAAGAAAAGCCGTACAGTATGTCGATAACAGCGTGAGGCCCAACACCACAAGGGAGTGATCTCACACCGAATCAACGCTCATGTTTACAGCATGTCATGAACGAAGAGGAAAAATAAAAAAGCATCATAATCAGGATATTGAAACTGGAAGAAAGTAAAATGTATAGTAGTAGTAGTAGTAAAAGTTTTTACGGTATTATTTTACTTTCACTTACACATGATTTTCATGATTTTTATTGTGTTCAGTATGTAAATTGGGTCAATTTAAGAGAATTTACATGAATAACGTTTTCGTCGCAAATCCTTAGTTTTTGAGATATATGACTTTGAAGTTCCCATTGTTTTTCTATGGGAGAAAATACCGAGCGATCCCATACAAGTGAAATTAGGGTTGGGTTAGGTAAGGTTAGGTAAGGTCAGGTTAGGTAAGGTTAGGTTAGGTAAGGTTAGGTTAGGTAAGGTTAGGTAAGGTAAGGTAAGGTTAGGTAAGGTAAGGTAAGGTTAGGTAAGGTAAGGTTAGGCTAGGTTAGGCAAGGCAAGGTTAGGTTAGGTTAAGTTAGGTTAAGTTATGTTAAGTTAGGTTAAGTTATGTTAAGTTAAGTAAAGTAAGGTTAGGCAAGGTTAGGTTTGGTTAGGTTCTTTTTTGGTCGTTAGCAAGCCTGTGAGGACATCGGCTATTTTCTCCCATAGGAAAACAATGGGAACTTCAAAGTCTAATATCTCAAAAACTAATCATTTGCGACGAAAACGTCATTCCTGTAAATTGGCTTAAATCGACCCAATTTACATAGTGAAAGCAACAGAAACCCAAAAAAACATGTGTAAGAGAAAGTAAAATTTTACCGTTTTTACTAGCGATTCAGTGGCACACTGCCTATATCGCGCCGAACTATTACTGTGTTGAACTACAGGCTCGTGTGCCGACTAGGGCGCGTTTCAAATCGTCAATGATTTTTGTCTCGGCTTTTCTGCCGGTAGGTCTCAGAGTGGTCAGTGCGCTACTGACAGGAAAAAGGCGCGAGTTGAGCATCTCCAACCCCCGGGCGCGGGTGAACGCTGTCGCTCAGTTACGCCGCACAGGGGAAGGAAACGAAATACAAGAAAGTAGAAGTCTAGCGGGAATATGTCAGCCACCTCGATCGACAACCCACCTCCCGAAACAGAAGGGGAAGTATTGAGAGCCTACCTAACTTGACAAAATTAACTTTGTCAGCAGGAACTGCGGCCAGATGCTACATCCCCCGCGGAGAAGGCACTCGGGACCCTTGGGTGCGTGATACCCAAACATATTGTGGCAGGGAAAGGGCCCGCCACAATATGCCCCTGAGGGCAAGTAAAATGTATCAATGAGAAAGATTGCCCGAAAGCCTAACTAAGGTTAAGAAAACCTATGAGGCACCTTGACGTCGTGACTAGCCTCCACTCACGTTCTCGATTGACCCATCCAGCCCACTGACTCAGTCTATGCCCCTTGAGGGAGAGCGAGATCCCCAGAAGAGTTAAGGCATCCGAACTGCATACACATCAAGGAAGAAACTTGACGACATAACACACAATTCTCAATGCAAAAGAGCAACAACAGTGATCAGTTCTTATTTAGGAGATATCCTCTTTCAGCAAGAACAAACCAAAAGTTCTGATATAATCACGGAATTTTTTTCTCTCTTACATCAATCAAAGTAACCTAATGCAAATAGCTCTAATTATGAAGCACATCATGAGTGTTCGACTGGTCACTTAGGATCAAGTTGTAGTGTAGGAGTTAATCGCAAGCCTATTCTAATTGAGACACAAGAAAAGGTAAACCACGAGATTACCGCTCTCGTAATATAATATTAGCCGTCCAATTAGTGAACGGGCTAACATGCAACAAGTTTGGAACGTGATTGTAACTACTCACTCGCAGAAATCTGAGCTTTTAGGAGATCGCAGTTTTCATACAATTATTGAGACAATTTTACGATGGACTCGTTAGGTCAAAATAGACGACGTTGAGGTAAGCATAGTGAGAGATAAAGAATAGAAAATATTTAACGTCTTCTTCCCCATTGTATTTATTTTTGAAACGTAGCAGAAACTAGTTACTAACAGAACAGATATCAGTTGATGCAGAAAGAGGCAATATTGTAGTAGTATTATAACCTCCCCAAGAAGGTTATGTTTTACTGGCTTTTTCTCTTTGTACGTACTTCTGTTGTTCAGTAAAATAACTTGAGAAGTTGCTGGCGGATCTGTATGCAACCAACAGGAAATACTACGAGGAAGAGTCCAAGTAGACGATTTGATTTTGGCGATAATCCGGAAGAACTGCTGGACTTTAGACCATTTCAAAGTTCTCTGCAGCACTGAATTTATTGCTTGCTGGAAGTCCGTGCCCTCGAATGCTTTTCTGTTTTCTCAGTCACAGTTGCAACTAAAATCTTGTCAACTTAAATTCGTTACCCATAGACTGCTGTGTGGTAAAATGAAGGGAAGAAAAACGGAGCATGTAAGACGTTAAAAAAACACGACACTGATGCTGAGAGAATCCCTACGCACGGTAATTGCAGGCTATACGTAGAAAAGAAGGGACATAGCAGAAAAAAAGAGGAGTCGTAAAAGTAGAAACAAAAGAAGGAGACACCAAAGGCTAATTACGGCTAAGGTAACGTATAGACTCCTATCCGGCCACTCCTCATATTAGGTATAGATTGGACGAACCTAACAACAATCCTAAAGCTTCTGCATGGTCCATTCCATGTACCCTCAGGGCCTAATGTAACCCTATGGTCAATCTCAAGGCCCCATAAGCAGACGTAGGCATCTAGCATAGCCCTATGGTCCACTACAGGCACGCTGAGGGAAACTAACTTTAGAACAATTATTGGTCATCCCAGAACGGTTTCAGGCTGCTGCACGGCCTACATTTCCGTAAGAGACAAGTAACTCCAAGCCACATATGTCCTGGAGTTTATTCCTAGCCATTTAAATGGCTCTAATAATTGTAGTCTAATAACATCACGACTTCTGAAGAGATAAACAATGTTCCATACGACTTTGTTAACCCTTTGCTCTATGAATTTTCGTAGGAATGGTACCTACTGAAAACGGACCGAGAGCTCCACATAGTCGGTAAAGGGCTTAAGGACGGTAGCCGTTATAGCGTTGTGACTGGGGCCGCAGCAGCAACATCAGCAACAATCACAACATCAAAAACATCAACAATAATAATATAAAAACTATCACTATTAACTACATTATCATCATCAACAACATTAATATCAACAAACACCACCAACATCACCATCAATAACACAAGCATCAACAGTATCACCATCAACAACAACAACAATAACCACAGCCGGGATGAAGATGGTCACCTAACTTCCCCGAAAGG